>JAVSCE010000745.1:0-268965 GCA_032199065.1 Smutsia gigantea | reverse complement strand
CTCTACACCCAAAAGCAAAAGGATACACATTCCTCTCAAGTGCACATGGAACATTTTCCAGAATAGACCACACACTAGGCCACAAAAAGAACCTCAGTAATTTCAAAAATATTGAAATGCTACCAACCAACTTCTCAGATCACCAAGGTATAAAACTAGAAATAAATTTTAGAAAGAAATCAAAAAGGCTCATAAATACATGGAGACTTAACAACACTCTCCTAATTAATCAATGGGTTAACGACTAAATCAAAACAGAAATCAAAGAATATATGGAGACTAATGACAACAACAACACAAAGCCACAACTTCTGTGGGACGCAGCAAAGGCAGTTCTAAGAGGAAAGTATATTGCAATACAGGCCTATTTAAAGAAGGAAGAACACTCCCAAATGAATAGTCTAAAGACACAATTACTGAAATTAGAAAAAGAAGAACAAATGAGGCCCAAAGTCACCAGAAGGAGGGAGATAATAAAGATTAGAGAAGAAATAAATAAAATTGAGAAGAATAAAACAATAGAAAAAATCAATAAAACCAAGAGCTGGTTCTTTGAAAAATAAACAAAATAGATAAACCCCTAGCCAGACTCATTAAGAGAAAAAGAGAATCTACACACATAAACACAATCAGAAATGAGAAAGGAAAAAATCACGACGGACCCCACAGAAATACAAAGAATCATAAGAGAATATTATGAGAATCTATATGCTAACAAGCTGGAAAATATAGAAGAAATGGACAACTTCTTAGAAAAATACAACCTTCCAAGACTGACCAAACAAGAAACAGAAAAACTAAACAGACCAATCACCAGTGACGAAATCGAATTGGTAATCAAAAAACTACCCAAGAACAAACCCCTGGGCCTGATGGATTCACCTCTGAATTCTACCAGACATATAGAGAAGAAATAACACCGATTCTCCTTAAAGTTTTCCAAAAATAGAAGAGGAGGGAATACTTCCAAACTCATTCTATGAAGCCAGCATCACTCTAATACCAAAACCGGGCAAAGACTTCACCAAAAAAGAAAATTACAGACCAATATCCCTGATGAACGTAGATGAAAAAATACTCAACAAAATATTAGCAAACCGAATTCAAAAATACATCAAGAGGATCACACACCATGATCAAGTGGGATTCATCCCAGGGATGCAAGGATGGTACAACATTCGAAAATCCATCAACATCATCCACCACATCAACAAAAAGAAGAACAAAAACCACATGATCATCTCCATAGATGCTGAAAAGCATTTGACAAAATTCAGCATCCATTTCTGATTAAAACTCTCAACAAAATGGGTATAGAGGGCAAGTACCTCAACATCATAAAGGCTATATATGACAGACCTACAGCTAACATCATACTTAATGGCGAGACGCTGAAAGCTTTTCATCTAAGATCGGGAACAAGACAAGGATGCCCACTCTCTCCACTGTTATTCAACATAGTACTGTAGGTCCTAGCCACGGCAATCAGACAAAACAAAGACATACAAGGCATCCAGATTGGTAAAGAAGAAGTCAAATTGTCACTATTTGCAGATGACATGATACTGTACATAAAAAACCCTAAAGATTCCATTCCAAAACTACTAGAACTAATATCTGAATTCAGCAAAGTTGCAGGATACAAAATTCACACACAGAAATCTGTTGCTTTCCTGTACACTAATGATGAACTAACAGAAAGAGAAATCAGAAAAACAATTCCATTCACAATTGCATCAAAAAGAATAAAATACCTAGGAATAAACCTAACGAAGGAAGTGAAAGACCTGTACTCTGAAAACTACAAGACACTCCTAAGAGAAATAAAGAGGACACTAACAAATGGAAATGCATCCCATGCTCTTGGCTAGGAAGAATAAATATTGTCAAAATGGCCATACTACCTAAAGCAATCTACAGATTCAATGCAATCCCTATCAAACTACCAACAGCTTTCTTCAATGAACTGGAACAAATAATTCTAAAATTCATATGGAACCACAAAAGACCCCGAATAGCCAAAGCAATCCTGAGAAGGAGGAATAAAACAGGGGGAATTATGTTCCCTGACTTCAAGCTCTACTACAAAGCCACAGTAATCAAGACAATTTGGTATTGGCACAAAACAGACCCACAGACCAGTGGAACAGAATAGAAAATCCAAACATTAACCCAACATATACAGTCAATTAATATTTGATAAAAGTGCCTTGGATATACAATGGGGAGATGACAGCCTCTTCAGCAGCTGGTGTTGGAAAAACTGGACAGCTACATGTAAGAGAATGAAACTGGACTACTGTCTAGCCCCATACACAAAGGTAAACTCAAGGTGGATCAAAGACCTGAATGTAAGTCATGAAACCATAAAACTCTTAGAAAAAAACATAGGCAAAAATCTCTTGGACATAAACATGAGCAACTTCTTCATGAACATATCTCCCGGGCAAGGGAAACAAAAGCAAAAATGAACAAGTGGGACTATATCAAGCTGAAAAGCTTCTGTACAGCAAAGGACACCATCAGTAGAACAAAAGACATCCTACAGTATGGGAGAATATATTCATAAAAAACGTATCTGATAAAGGGTTGACATCCAAAATATATAAAGAACTCATGCACCTTAACAAACAGAAAGCAAATAATCCAATTAAGAAATGGGCAGAGGACATGAATAGACACTTCTCCAAAGAACAAATTCAGATGGCCAACAGGCACATGAAAAGATGCTCCACATCGCTAATCATCAGAGAAATGCAGATTAAAACCACAATGAGATATCACCTCAGACCGGTGAGGATGGCCAACATCCAAAACACAAACAACAACAAATGTTGGCGAGGATGTGGAGAAAAGGGAACCCTCCTACACTGCTGGTGGGACTGCAAATTAGTTCAACCATTGTGGAAAGCAGTATGGAGGTTCCTCAAAAAACTCAAAATAGAAATACATTTGACCCAGGAATCCCACTCCTAGGAATTTACCCTAAGAATGCAGCAGCCCAGTTTGAAAAAGACAGATGCACCCCTATGTTTATTGCAGCACTATTTACAATAGCCAAGAAATGGAAGCAACCTAAGTGTCCATCAGTGGATGAATGGATAAAGAAGATGTGGTACATATACACAATGGAATATTATTCAGCCATAAGAAGAAAACAAATCCTACCATTTGCAACAACATGGATGGAGCTAGAGGGTATTATGCTCAGTGAAATAAGCCAAGCCGAAAAAGACAAGTATCAAATGATTTCACTCATATGTGGAGTATAAAACAAAGAAAAAAACTGAAGGAACAAAACAGCAGCAGACTCACAGAACCCAAGAACGGAGTAATAGTTACCAAAGGGAAAGGGACTGGGGAAAATGGGTGGGAAGGGAGGGATAAGAGGGAAAAAGGGGCATTACGACTAGCAGATGTAATGTTGGGGGGGCACGGGGAGGGCTGGACAACTCAGAGAAGACAAGTAGTGATTCTATAGCATCTCACTACGCTGATGGACAGTGACTGTAATGGGTTTGGTGGGGGGGACCTGATGAAGGGTTAGTTTAATAATCGTAATATTGCACATGTAATTGTAAATTAATGATAATAAAATAAATTATATTAAAAAAAAAACAAAAAAAACAAAATAGATATGTCTACAAATTATATATTCATATATTTCAAGATTGCCAAGATACACAGCATGTGCAATACATGATCTTCATTGTAGCCTTGTTTAAACTAACAAAGAAATCAAATAGCTTGGAAACTAAATGCCCGACCATAAAAGATTATTTATATATTTGGAATGTAAGTATACATTCCAAAACTACACAATTATTTTAAAATGAAATAGATTTATAAAGCCCCTTTTGTTATCCTAAAAGAAGTTCTGATACTATGAAAAGATCTCCAAGATACATTATTAAAGTTAAAAGCAAGGTGAAGAGCAGAATGGATCACCTTAGTACAAATGAAAAAAGGATGCATTTGTTTATATATAACTTTTTCTCTAGCATACACAAGAAAGTGTTAACAGTGATGGAACTGATATGGGGACACATGGAGGCTGGCTTATTTTTCATGTACATTTCTATTGTTTTGTTTAAAAAATAAAACATTGACATAGGCTTTCTAAATATTGCAATAATGGAGTGCTTTCTTTTTTTATATCTTTAAATTAATAATAACCTCATATTTTAAAATTTAAAGATTAAGATACAAGGATGTTCATTGCAATGTGTTTATATTTGCAAAATATTGGAAACAACCTAAGTACCCAAAAAGGGAATTTTCTTAATTGTGGTACATTTTTGCATTAGATTTACGTAGTCATTGAAATCATATTCTGGAGAATATTCCAGGGTATGGGTAAATACCTCTGATATAGTTAAAGGAAAAAACAAGAGTTTTTTCCTTATTAAAGAGTGTGAATCTGATGCCTTTAAACTAAGCACTAGTATCTAAGTCATCTACATCCAAGAGAATTCTGAAGGTTAATACAGTAACTTTGTTGCATGTCAAATCAGAGAAGGGATCATAGGATTTTTTCATTCAAAAGTTCCTTCCTTAATAAGCAATCAATATTTGCACAACTTAACTCTCTCCATCAATCATTTCTACTTCAAAGATTGTCAGTGTAATTAAATCTTTAGTATTTTCTTCCTGGTTCTTAATGTAACCACCAATGTGCACCATCTCTGCCAGCCTTTTCTTTCCACCAAAAATAAACACTTCACTATGGCACGTACCTTTAGCCTCACTTAAATATGCAAGAACAATAGTGCTTCTTTATGAAACAAGCTGCCCATCTCCCAAACTGTGGATGTCAGTAGAAAACCCCAGGGGATTTTTAGATGAGTTTGGGGGCCAGGAGTGCTTGACGGGGTGTAGGGAGTAGGCATAGCAACTGACGGCCCCCCAGCCATTTCTGAGAAGCGGAAGAGCCCCCTCAACCTTTCTGCTTCCGCCTCTGCTCTCCTCCCCCGACTCGGTGCTGCGGTCAGGCTGAGAAAGGTAGGCCGAATCACCCCAGTACTTTATTTGTTCTAACATCACCTCTAATGCTTGGACAGTAAGTACAAAGATGCCTTACCCATTCCGGTCTTGAACTCTCCACCAGTGGATCTCAGAACTGTCCAGCAGGTAGTACTCCTCATTGCGTTGTAGCATGAGTTCCTGTGGATCGTTTGTTTGGTAGTCATACAAGGCAATGACCAGGGTTTCCTCGGGTTCCTGAAGTGACCGCTGGAGGAGGGAGGCAGCAAAGTCAAGCAATGATAAACAAGGGAGTTGAGCTGTGTGGCAATGTCAGCAAGTCCATAAGCTGTAACTTGCTCCTGGATCTATGCCAGGTCAACACGCTGGTGCCCACCATCTACTGGGGTGTTTGCTGAGACCCCTTGCCTTCCTCTAGTTGGCTTTCCTTTGATTACAATTATGGTGCTGAATATTTGTTTAATTCAGAACTCTACCAAGAGTTGTTTGCCATTTTGGAAAATCATACCACAGATGATAACACTGGTTTGAGCCACTAATACAGCATTTCTGCATCAGTTGCATTTGAGCTGACGAATTCCATGGGATTTGATTTACAGGTACACGCAATGGATTGTTTCATTATGTCTTCCCTACTAGGGTAGTCATGCTCCATATTTGTATGTAGAAACATATTATTTTGTATAAATTATTTTCTTTTCTTTTAAAATGTTACTTCAAGCGTTTATTGATTCTTTTAAAAAGTATGTGCTTACGTAAGTTGTATTATCTAGGAACTTCTTTTAGGATAACAAAAGGGGCTTTATAAAATATTTGTCATAAAAAAGGAATTTTGGTCTGATAGGACTGGGACCACTAGATTAGAGTGAGAACATGAAGGGTCAACACTGGGAAAATGAGACATGGGACTCCAGAAGGGCTGCTTGGGGGCCAGGAGATGGGCAGAGACAAGTTGAGGTCAGTTGAGTGAATGAGGGGCCCTGTCTCCTGGCTGGCTGCTGCAGGCCTCAGAATGGCCTTGGCTCCCAAGAGCTCGCCTGGTCCTGGCTGGGGAGAGCACCACTAGGCTGAAAAGGGCCCAGAGGGCCTGTGGCAGGGATAGGGTGACTAAGCAGGAAGCCAGGGAGAAGGCACACCGATACATTCCTGAGTGGCTCCTTAGTGTTGACAGGGAGGAAACTCGAAGGAAGGGCTGAGTTCCTGGTATGTGCAGGGGCTGAGAGGAGCTGATATTTGAGCTTCAGTGTGAAACATGACCTGTTTCCACCCACAGGCTAGAGGGGCCTGGGACTGTCGGTGACTCCAGTCATGAATAGCCTCCATTCTGGCTAGAAATAGCAACCCTGAACCCTCTGGATGACTGACCCTGTTCCATCTCGAGCATCACACATGTTAGCTAGATGCCAACTCAAGATGCTTAGGGAATAGAGTATGAAGGTGAAGAGAGGAATGAATTCAAGCGGCTCAAAGTAAGAAAAACTTTGCAATGGATTTAGATGTCTGGTTGAAACTAGAACCATGATTCCCAAAGCTCTGTGGTCAGAGTGTTGAAATGTTTTGGATGCCGCTCTTCTAGAGAGTCTGAGAAGCCAGTGGTGGTGTCTAAGGACGACGGCCAGGCGGGGAAGATCAGACAAAAGCAAAGTGGCTTAAAGGGCAATGGCGTGGCTTTAGGTGGGCCAGTGGGGGGACGCTGTGCGAGCCAGGGAGGTGGGATTCCAAACCATGTCTTCAGGTAAGATGGCCAAATATTCTTTGGAACATCAGTGGAAGAAAAGAGAAAAGAGCTCATTTTCTGCTATAGTTTACATACGCTTCTTGTGAGGGAGTAGGCTGATGACATCTAAAACTCAGCTTGAGGTTTTAAGGGATTTAGGGCTTCTCTAATGGGGAAGCTGCCAGTTTATGAGATGGCCCCATGTAGGCTGGAGCGATTCAGTAGGTCAGGGTGGAGCCCGAGGATTGGCGATGCAGGTCTAACAAGTCCCCTGGGACTGTGGATGCTGCTGGTCCAGGAACTTTGGGAACTACCACTCGAGTTAAAGGCCACCACACTGGAAACTTTGCAACCTGCTAGCTCAACTACTGGGTGGCTGAAAGGCCTTGGGAAAGCCTCAAAACCTTAATTGGGGCTTGATTTCCCAAGCTTTAAAATGAGAATAAAATTATAAACCTCTGAAATGGCTAGAACAGGTAGTGAGAAAGGGAAGCCTTCAGAATAGATGTGTGTGTATGTATATATATATATATATATATATATATATATATATATATATATAGTGAAAGTATAGAAGTGCTTTGAAAAATATAAAGTATTATCAAATGTATGCTTCTAAAGTGATTGTAGGTATAAATACACCATTTTATATAGATAGCTGTTTTATACCCCAAAGTGGTCAGGTGGCCGGATACAAAATTTGATACCAATAAATGCATAAAGTGAGGTGAAGATTTAGCAGCTGAGTGGTCCTTCTATGGGGACAGACCCATGAGACAGTGCAAGCCTGAGAAGCCCAATGTGTTTTCAGCTGAGTGACAATAGTCTGCTGCATTTGCTCAGGGTTTGAGAAATTTGTGCAGAAGAGGAAAAAGCAAGTGGGAACATGCCAGTCAAGCAGCCTGCAGTGCTGTGGGCCCACCGCACCCAGAGGTTAGGCTCTCACCCTGTTGTCTTCAGGAGTAGGAGGAAGAGGCTTCTTTGAAGCTGAAATGAGAAAAACAGAAGAAGAAAATGAGCATGAAAGTGAGTGTACTCAATCAGAGGTGAGCAGTCAGGGGGCTTTTCAGAGAAAAGGGGCCCAGGGAGAACAACAGAAGAAAAGGGTCCAGAAGGAGATGATGAGACAGAGAAACGAAAATCGGTCTCGTCAGAGCCTGTGTTTTGTCTCTTTTAGCCTGTTGGGTCCCAATTTCATTTTCTAGGAGACACCAGACACTTCTAGAGTCAATAGTCTTGACCCCTTTGTTTCTGTACTTCCAGGAAAACTCCAATCCAAAGGCCTTGGAGAGAGGGTTTAGGCTCGTGTTCTTCCCTGCAGGTCTGGAGATTTCCATGTAGGCACCTGCCACCTGCTAAACCCAGGACTGGGAACTGGTGACTCAGGGTGACAGTGACTCACTGGTTTCCTGATGCTGTTGTGGGCTTGAGGAGGGAGTGGGTGAGGTGAGAGGTCATTGTGCTGCTTTTTGAGGGGGCTGGAATCCACGTCTAGTAACCTGGGACACCCCCGAGTTTGTGTTTTTGCTGCCTCCTGCGAACAGCACACCCTCAGTGCCCTGCTCTCTGGCTCTCTGTGTGCCTCTTTGTGTCTCCATATATTCCCCTCTCTGTTTCTCCTGTCATCTTTCTCTCCCTTTCCTTCTCCCTATTCCTTTCTCTCTTTCCTATCATCTCTTCCTCTCTGTCTCTCAGTATTTCTCCTCTGAGGCACTGAAAATGCCAGGCCTAGAATCAATGGATCTAACTGAGTGTCTGGGGGCATGCATGGTATGGCAGGCAGTGCATAGGCTTCCACTCCATCCAGAAGCTTATTTAACAATTAGAGGTAAGAAGGGAATGGGCTGCATAAGCAGATGGTGAACCTCACCTCTGCACGAGGCTGACTTGAAGGTGGACAGCCTGCCTTAGGGATGCGGTAAGAGGAAATTCACACATTGACACTAGAACTCAGCTCCTGTGCTAAGCCCTTAAGCAAAGGCAGGATGGATATGCGACTAACAGAGAAGAAAACGAACATAATAGTAAGTTTCCATTCAGCACTCAACTTAGAGTGCCAAGAGACTGGCTTTCTAACCCCAGCTCCACCACACATGAGCTGTGTGGCTTTGGGCCCCTTCCAGCTCTGAAAATATTGCCACTCGTCCCTCTTCTCCCTCTGGCCCTGCTCTTCCCTTCTTTGCTCTCCTCTGTGAAGTTGGCATGTGATGACATCAGGACCAGTTTTAGTTGCAGAGATGAGTGTCACTGTGGGGTGGGTAGAGCAAAATTCATTTTTAGTCAACTGCTTCTGCTGCTTCCAGACATACACACATGTGCTGCCGTATCTCAGCCACAGATTCTTCTGTCCACAAATAAGAAAGTCTAGTAGATACAATTACCATTTATTGAGAGCTCAGTAAATGCTAACAGGTGTGCTCAGAGCATTCTACAACCTCATTGCTACAACTGTCTGTACGGTAGTTAGGGCTCGGGTTCATGTGGCCGGGGGAGCTCAGCATGACCAGCCCTCCCTGGGCATCATCTGGGTGAGTCACTCAGATACTCCCACACCTCCATTGCGTGTCTACCACTCAGTGGGGAGAAATACCATGCTTCCGGAAGAGGTGGAGCTGCAACCTGCATAGTGAAAATTGCAAAGTGGAAACACAGGTTCAAGGAATTTCAGAATTGAAGGGGGCTCAGATATTATTTCATTGTAGGCCCCCTAACATTTCCCCTACCATCTTAGAGATGAGGACATGTGCCCTTAACACCCAAGTAACTCATCCAAGGGTGCCCACCGCAAGACGCTGGCAGGAATTTGGAGACCACATCTCTGGCTTTGGAAAGGGTTTTCACTCACTGAGGTGAGCCCATGCCATCTTGTTATTGTGGTGGATTCCACCCATATAAACCTTTTCACTTCTTCATTAAATACTAGCCTTCTTGAGTATAGTCCACAGGGCTAATGCAGAGGGTCAATGATTTCTAAAACTAGGTAAATATTATCCTTCTGGGCCAAGGGACTGGTAACCTTGAACTTTCTCTCCCAAGGTGGGGGTGAGAAGCAGTGGCTTTGAAACTGGTACTAAGAAGGGCTGTGACTCAGGAAGCCACGGAAAGCCCAGCCACGGGCTGCAGTTAGCACATCGCCTTTGGTTGTCAATGTGAGGTCTTAAGTTTTAGTGCAAGAAAGAAACAGCTGAGAAAAGTTAAGTAGAGTAAGAGAGATTGAGAGAAGAGGGGAATGGAAGCAAAACAATTAAAAAATGATCCATCATTTCTATTCAACAATGGTTTTGCAGAGCACTTCCTAACTGTGTGACCTTGAGGATCCGGAACTGCTCAAGGTCTTCTATTTCTTTAACATCACTCCATCTACCCCAGAGCATTGCAAGGGATGGGAGCACAATGCTTGCCGAAGTGCGTAGAATGGACTTGCACTTCACTGGGGGTTCCGTTCCCAAAGTCATCACACATGGTAAAATCGAGTTGCACTCCAATCCCCAGGACCTGGGCCATTGCCCTCAAAGGCTAAGAAACAACATCTTTTGTTTTTACTTTGCACTAGGCTGCGGCCTCTTGTTCTCTGATACTGTGGAGGTCACAACGAGTTTGAAGGGGAGGTGGGGAGAAGCCACAGAGTCTTTGGTTTTACTTTCTTCCTCCTCCAAGTGTACAGAGCTGAATTTGTGTAAGTGTGATCCACTGTAATAAGTAAATAATATTTCTATACCTCTTAAGGCTGTTTGTACAGCTTAAGATTTAAGTAGATTTAAGATTTAAATTTCCTAACTTGAAGGTCATATCAGTGCCTCTGAATCTTTACTGCACATACAAAACTGTATTTCATACAAATCTGAAATACAAATTCTGATCCAGTAGACCAGGGATGGGGCTAGAGAATCTGTATTTCTAACTAGGTCCCAGGGGACACTAATGCCACTTTGAGTATAAACATGTAACCTTTGAGATGAAAACACATCAACAGACTCAGAAAATTCTGAAAATACAGAAATTTATACCTGACACCCCCGATGATGGGAAGCTGAGACCTTTTACTTTCTACTAGCTGGGAGGTCATTTTAAAAAGAAGAAGAAAGGGAATTCCTGGCTCTTACCATTCTTGGATGGATCGTACTGGGCACAGCCCCCTGCAAGCTTCTCCAGCTGAGCACAGCACCTCCACCTCCCATCCATCCAGAAATTAGGATGATACTTGGACACTAAACTGTTATTATTCCTCGTTTCTGAAAGAGATCGGCACCAGTAGAAGAGTTATTTCCACGTCAGTCTATCAAGGGCCACCAACTTTACAATTCCTCGAGATTGGATGCTGCTGTGTGAGCTGAATGGTACCCAGAATAGGCAGAAAAATGGCCTTTTCCTGGGCATGTGCACGTGTTGGATTTAGGCACCAGCAGAGCTGTGTTAGTTGTGTGCCTGAGGCTGGGCGGCACCCGCAGCGGAGCCTCAGTTTCCTCATTGTAAAGTGAGATTGTTAGCCCGGGGCGGTGGGCCCCACAGAAGGGCCTTAGGGGCAATGGGAAGGCCGGATTGGTGGGATTCTTGCCTCTCTGTCTCTCCCACCTTCAGCCACAGCAACTTTGCTTTCATCCCTTCTAGAATTGGCTTCAAAGTGAGATTTTGGTAGAAAAAAAACAAAAAGAGGTGCTCCAGCTGAAAAACAAAGTACATAGACTGGAGAACTAGACAGATCATCTTGAATCCTCCAGCTTTAACATCCTGTGAGTAAACCCCCTTCAGAAAGGCAGAACAGCCAGTGGACAGCTGGGGCCCTGTTGGTCACTTTCTGCTGCAAGGTTAGTTCTGTGCCCCGTGACTGTGACCCTTGAGAGCATTTTCCAGTTTTCCCAGCACTTTCCTGTCATATCCCACATGAGACTCACAATAAACTTGGAAGAAGATATAACCTGTAGCTTTGCGTGGTGGCTATATCGTAGCCAGTGAGGTTTATCTGAGGTACAATTATTGGTAATGAAGATATGACTTGTATTTTTATTTTCATTTCAGATAGAGGCATGGTGGCTTCTGAGATTTCATATGGCTTACTTATTATCCTTGTCTGCATAGCTACTTAAAGATATAGCAATATTTGAACCAATTTCTCCTGCAAACCCAGGGCTTCAGGGTATTTAACAGTAGCACTGATTGACTCTTTAAGAGCATTGACCAGGGTATTTAACAGTAGCACTGATTGACTCTTTAAGAGTCTGACATGTCCTAACTCACTTCATCCTCACAATAACCCTGTGACTGGCTGTTACGAGTCAGAATTTATAGCTGAGGAAATTGAGACACCAAAAGGTCAAGGAACTTGCCCAAGGTCACCCACCAATGATTGGTAGAGCTGCGATTTTCCCCTTAGCAGCCTGGCTTCACATCTCATGCAGCCAAACACTGTGCTGGTTCTAATTATGCTGTCAGGAAGGCAAACCTTCAGAAACACCCTCACTGATAATCGGCAAACCTTAAGGCTAGCTAACAGGGGGTGCTTACTTGGGCCAGCAAGGCTCCCATCAGAGCTGAAGACAGGTGTTATTAGGATTATTCCCTCCTCCTCCCTTTCTGTAACGAGTGGGGACACTGAAGCACAGCACAGCGGACGATGTGGCCCAAGCGGGCATGGCTAGTAAGGGGCACAGCCAGGATTCAGATCCAGGCCCTCGAACTCCTGGGGGCCTGCTCTTCATCACATTAGTTGGCAAACTTTTCCTTAAAGGGCCAGATAGTCAATATTTTAGGTTTTGTTCACCAGCAGGCAAAATCTATTATTATGCAGGTACTTATATAACCCTTTAAAATGGAACCATTAAAAAATACATAAACCATTCTCACTTAGCTCAGAGCCTTATGAGAGTGGGTGGTAGGCTGGGTTTGGCTGACCGTGCATCTTACTGGGTGTTGTCTTTTGGGCCCAGGGTGAAAATTTTGGACCTTCCACCAACACCAAGTCGGAGAATGTTTGACCGTCAGCTGCCATTTATTCTATTGTGGACCCAAGCCTAACTAGAGGATCAAGGGGTCTCAGGGACTCAGTCACACAGGAGATTAATTACCTTCCTTAAGGGCCAGCACCCACCGCTGCCGGCTCTCACGGTCTGGAGCAAACACATACAGGAGGTAGTTGTCATGCACAACCTGGAGACACACACAGAGTTCAAGGTGAGCAATACACCTGGAGATGGATGGCTGATGGCAGGCACCTCTGGTTTAGTGGGCTGGGGTGGGGTATCAGGTGTTTGGCATTATAAAGGCAAACATCTGGGTGATGAAAGGACTGGTGTCCTTTTTATCCAGATGTTTGGGTGCTGTGCAGACACAGGGTGAAACTCCACAGCTTAGGCTACTTGTCTCAGATTCCACGTCACCAGCAAGCCATTGCAAAATTAAAACAGTTGGCGGAGAGAGAGAGAGAGTCCTCCACTAGACAGCGTATTTTTTTCTCATATTAGTGTTTCAGTGATTAAAAAATCTTTCTGGCATATGAATGAGTAAGACATTAGATAATAAATGCAGAACTGGGATTTTTAAAACTTGTCATTTTGAAATAATATAAGATACCCAGGAAGTTCCCAAAATAGTGCAGCTTTCCTGTGTTCTTTTTACCCACCTTTCCCCATCTTACATAACCATAGTAGGTTTTCAAACCCAGGAAACTGACATCAGCCCAATACTGTTAACTTAACTACAGATCTTTGAATTACACCAGCTTTTTCATGCACTCATTTGTAACTGGAATTTATGTTATTCCTTCTACTTTCAGGACTAAAAGTTTCAACTCAGGGAGGTCTGGTAGGAAAAAAGTCCTTTTCAACATTTCTGGTAGGAAAAAAGTCCTTTTCTATGCCACATTAAAAATGGAATATTTACCCCCAGATTGGCAAACAAGAACGGTACCCTAGACGTGCTAGGAAATAGCCACTCCTTCAGAGCTACAAATGGCAAAAAGTGCTAACAAGCTTTAAGCAATGTCATGATGTAAAGACTTAAGATACCCTCTATTCGTTCTGTCCAATAGAACTTTCTGCAGTGATGGAAATGTTCTGTAATCTGTGCTAACATGTGCAATGTTCACCCATTCAGTGTGGCTTAATGTGTCTCAGGAGCTGAAATTTTAATATTGTTTAATTTATATTTAAATTTAAACATATACGTGGCTGAGGCTATTGTACTGGACAGCACAACTCCACATAGTTCTCAGATTATAAAAATCTGAGTCTTTTTATCGCTGAGCCTCCAAGAAATTTATAACCAAGACCTGCAATATTTGCTCCAAATCACGAATAAACTGCACTTAAAAAGAACATCAAGCTTGGGGAACCTGATGGGTTTTTTTCTCCCCTCAGGAGCAGGGTAATGAGGACTTTTCTTGAGGTTTGGAAGACATGAGAAAAAGGGGAATGAGGAACTTCTTTCAAGATTCTGTGCTTAATCTTTGTTGAGTGAATGAATGAATAAATGAATGCGTCGTTGATTAGAAAAACACAACAGCTTTTCTCGGACTTAGTCCAGACCAGAGTCATTCCTTTCCCACCTTCTCTTACAATAACAGCGGACTTTAACCATTCTCCAAGGACCGGGAGCTAGTCCCTCAGGCCTGATAGACTTACCTGAAATGGGTATTTATAGTGGCATGGGATGCTAATGTCGCTTTTTACAATCTCGACACATTTGATTCGGGAGAGTTCAATGGAGCCTTTCAATGTGCGCTTTTTCTGTGGGGAGAAAAAGCACATCCTATTTAAAGAAGAAAGAAGGCAATATTTTGTCCAAGTTGCTCTTAGAGATCCATATTAGCTTTGTAAAACAAATCCCCCAAATATCCAGAAACTACTTCTTGGCCCTCAGGGCCTGAGAGGGACATTCTGAGCAGATTCCTGGGAGAACATGCCCTGTGATTCGTCTTCTTGATGGGGTGACCATTTTCTATTCATGGAACCACAGCATCTTGTGCCCCAGTGACCTTGGCAAATAGCAAGCAGCATTTGTGGAGCTTGTAGCTGGGCTGGGTGGTGCAGTTCATGAGAAACCAGCCATGCAGGTGCCAGTTTCCACTGCTGTGTGCCTGTCTGTGGCCTTATTAGCATAGGAATTGAGCTCACACTCAATTGAGCTCAATCCAGCTCATCACCTGGATGGTGATGTATACTTTTTGTGCCACCTTTCTGTTCTACACCTGGTTTCTCCTGGGTCCCTTACAGTTATTCACAGTCCCACAGTAACACCCCTTAGGACATTTCTGACCCTGCCTTATAAATTTCCCTGCTCCACACCCCATCACTTACTGGCCCAGGTCAAAGTCCCTTGGAAGTTTGCTAGATTTATTTCCTTGATAACTTAATCACATGATAGTCTTCATGCTTATAATGATGTTATATGTTACCCATTTCTAAGGGTCCTTGTCCTTGGAGAGTGGATCCCAAGGGTTGTTATCTAATGGGACAGATTCTTTTGTAGACAATCAGTTTCCAAGGAAGGCTAGTTGGGGAAAGCCTTTTGGAGAGCAGAGGAAACCTTTTGTAGATGTTGAAATTAGGCTTCCATTGAGAACAGAGTTTGATTCAGGTATAGAACCAGTTGCAAAACATTTAATTACACCTTATCTTTTAGGAGGAGGTAGCAAATGGTAGAGAACTGGGCAAAAGGTTGGAAAGGGCTAGTTTCAAAGTTGGATTCTGCCTCTAACTAGGTCTGACCTCAGGCAATTCATTTAACCTCCCTGAACTTCAATTCCTGTATCTGATAAGTGAGGACAATAATGCCTACTTTTTAAGGGTTGATTGGAGAATAATATGGGAATATGTAGACAAATGACCTGGCTCATAATAGGTGCCCACAATGAAAGAGATTAAGGAAGTCTTAATTACAAGAGTTGTGATATATGAGAGCTCTTGGTTGGTATTCAGAGAGCCATGACGTCAACTTCTCCGTAAGTGAGCTCAATCTTTACTTCCTATTTTTTGATACTCAGCCTGGTTGCTGGCCTTTGCTTCAGTAGCTGACGCATAGAACTAAAATGTAAAAAGTTAAGATGTGAGAAGTGTTCCCTATACCATCCAAAGGGAAGTATCCCCTATCCCTTTTACAAAGGGAAGCTTTGTGGTGTTTATTTTTTAACATTTTCTTTCTAAAAAGTACTTTATTCATTTGAAAGTACAAAACCCATCCATGTTCACAGTAACAAATACAACAGTATGGTGCTATGTGAAGAAAACATTTATAGTGTCTTGTTATTTCACTCTTCTCTACAACCCTGAGGTGGCCAAGGTTAACCATTTGGAATGCCTTTGTCTTTCCCACACACATTTATAGGATATGTAAAAACAAAATTTCACATCTGCTCTACATAGTGGTTTACAATTTGCTTTTGTAATTTGGTGATGCGTTAAGAGGTCAGTCTCTTCTTAAAAACCTCTGAAAACATATGTCCTTTAGACTCAAACTATCTTCTCATTTAGAGTCTTCCAGAGCTAGAAATACACGCCCTGATCCTGCCCATAATCATAGCTCTTTGGAACAGTTCGTCTGTTTTTCAAACCCAGAAAAGCACAAGGTTGCTGCTTTCTCAACAGCCATCTGCCGTTATGGGTACACAAGGAGTCTGAACTTTGAGGTTACCTTGTTTTTTGACCTCTGTAATTTCCTTGATTGCACACAGAGTGAAATGCAACCAAACGCTCAGCGCAGTAATATGACAACTCTGACTGCAGACGAATCTGTGCTTGGGACCCGCTCCGTTCTGCAGCCCTTAAGAGTGAAGACCAGGACATCTGTCACCGTACCCCCAAGGCTCAGTGGCTGGCCTACAACCGGTTCTCAGTTAGGATGATGTGAACGACGGGTGCCCAGCGGAACACAGTTTAAACATTCTTAATCAGATTTAAGGCTAATACATTTAGTCATTCAGGAAATATTTACTGAGGGCAGGCTATGTGCTGGTAAGGCACTGTTCTGAAAGCAAGTAATAGAGAGAGGAACATAGTGGACTTTCCCATGGAGCTCACAGGTCTCGTTGGGAAGGCAGACAATATAAACAAGTGCCATGAAGAGAACCGAACGGGTTGATTGATCAACTTGTGGTCAGCACAGGCCTCTCTGGAAAGAGGGCATTTGGGAAGAGATTGTAAAGTTGAAAAGAACCTGAGAATGTCTGGGGGAGTGAGCATCCTAAGTAGAGTGCACAGCAAGAGCAAAGGCCCTGGGGTAGAAAAGTCCTGGATAAGTATTGGTTGTTAATAGCCTGGGATCATCATAATTAGAAATAAAGTAGAGGCAAATATTAACTGGAGCCATGAAGAGGAATAAAAATTCTATGTGAAGTTCTAAAGCAGCACTGCCTACTGAAAGCATAATGTGATCCATATACATAATTTAAAATTTTCTAATAGCCACACTAATAAAAAGGCAAAAAGAAACAAAAAAATTAATTTTTAGGATATATTTTATTTACCCAAATGTATCCAAAATATTATAATTTCAAATGTAATCAACATAAAAAATTAATGAGATATATTACTTTTTGTACTAAGCTTTTGAAATCCTGTATTTTACAACACATCTTAATTTGGACTTGCCACATTTCAAGGGCTCAGTAGCCGTACATGCCTGGTGGCTCCCGTATTGTGGCTTCAAGATTTCTAAGGAAGATTTCTCTTCTAAACTCAGATGACCTCCTTTGATCTCTTAATATTTGTTGACTTCAAACATGGATTTTAAGAGACATTTGTGCCTTAACTGTCTACCAGGTGAGCTTGCAACCTGGTTTGCTCTTCTGATGGAATGGATTTCAGGTTCTACTGTCAAAAATCACTCTCATTCCCAAATGAGAGCTCTGTTCCTTCCTCACCATCTGTCCTGCTCAGTCAGTCTCTCCAGTGGCCCTGAGGCTGCTTCTCCAACCTCACAAGATCTGAGAGTTGTAAACAAAACACATGCTCGTTGTGCATCCCCCAGCCTGGGCCCAGGGTGCAGCCAGTCAGGGAGCTAAACACAGTTCCTCTCTGGGGATTGGTGATGGTTATAATCATCCCAAACAACTGCCCTATTTCTGAAAAAATGCCAGGGTAGATCTTCCAAGGAAACCACACAAAAGCAATGAGGGAAAGAGAGGCACCAAGTAAAACCTGTCCTCATTCTTCCTTGTTATTCCGACTGCCTTGCTAGCGGTGAAAACCACAGGGCCTCACTCCACTTCTTGGCTGTGGCCAAAGCCACGTCATCCTCATGTCCCAGAGCTTCACCCCGGACGCCTGACGTGTATCATACACAATCCAGCAAGATTCTGATGCCCACATATTTGCACAAAGACAAGCTTGGGGAAGCAGCTTTTATATCCCCTTTCTTTTTATGTTAATATATCATGTGAAATAAGATTCTGGATCGTGGGTTTCAAAGAGAGACAGAGAAAAAAAGGCAAAATAAAAGATGATGTTTTTGAGCACTTCCTGTACTTCAGGCACTCAACAGGCATCTCATTTAATCCCCATTCTACAAAGTATTATCCGCCCCTCTTACTGGTGAGGAAACTCAGCAGTTTCAGAGGGGCCAAGAGTCTTAAGTGGACAAGTAGCATGCAAGCCCAAGTCTACGATTCCAGAGCCCGAGTGCTTAGCGACTATGCCTCATGGCTTTTGCACCTGCCCCGACTTTCCACAGGAGACTTTCATTCTCCAAACCAAACACGGAACAGTCAATTGCATAACTGATTTCTCCAAGCTGTGACCCGACAGAGATTTATTTCTGCCCCATTTGGTGGTGCGATGCTTATGCTGAATTTCAAATGGGAGCCTGTTCTCTGGTTCCTCAGAATAACAGCTCCTGTTCACTGCTATGACATTGGCTCCTTGGCTAGTCCAGCAATAAATACATCCGTGAGAAGCTCTGTGTCTGATGCCCGTGGAACACAACATCTGCGTCCTTTTGAAAAACAGCAGAATTTCAGCTTTCTACTTCGGTGAGGCAGAGTGGGAGAGAATTGGAACTTTCAGCTCAAGTGGAAAGTTCTTGACCAGCTGTGTAACCTGTGCAAGTGTCTTAACTCCTCAGTTGCCTTGTTTTTTTTAAAGTAAGAAGGATAATAATCCTTGAATTATTGGGTTAATTCAGAGGCCATAAAAGAACTACATAAACCCACTGGCAAAATAAAGTCAATCAAATGATAAACCAGTCGCTCAAGTGTTGCTTCCTTTCCTTTCCTTCTCCAAATGCTGCCCATAAAATAAGTCCTGTTCTCTTTGTCTTTCTGTGTCTACATTTCCTTTGGGGAAATATGCAACCAGGAGCCACCATTTGGGAGGACAACATTAGTTCTTAGCTGGTGATACCAGTGATGTTGACGTTCTGGTGTCATTTGTTTATGTTGCCAATTGTTTGTAAAATGAGGGCAAAACCATGAAATGGGCCTGTTTCCTGGTCCCCAACTGTGTCACATGTGCTCTCACAAGCCTTCTGCTCTCTGCTTCCCCTCCAATTATCCTGTCAAAACCTCCCCCAAATAGCCATTCATCAAGGGTTTGGTTCACCGATAGCTGAAAGCTTGGCTTGTTTCAGAGGAGTTTGGGTTAGGATGGATACAAGAGGCTTAAGTCAACAGGGAGCTTTGGTAATGGAATTTCAGGCATCAGCTGTGAGAGAGTATTTCTCAAAGGGAACCAGTATATGTTAAAGGGGAATGATGCATTTAAGACTTTCCTGGATAGCACTGTAAAGGTAGTCACATGCTTCCTTTACCAGAATTTCTCTAAGATTAGAAAATCTTTCTCATGATGAGTTTAAGGAGGCATTTCAAATACTTTGCTTAGTACCTCTCCCAGGATGTAGTATAGTCATTGTACCAATCTGAAATCGACAATGACACAATTGAAATGAAAACTGACATAATGTGAGATGAAACAAGTTATTGATTGGGGATTGTTTTCCCCAACCCTAGCAGAATGCAGAACATCAGTTCTAAGATTTGTTTCCAGGGTCTTCCTGGATTCTAGTTTCATCTCTTCTACAAACATGCTAGAAGTAACCAAAGGATTCCCTCCCAGTCTTCTAACTCAGCTTTTGTTTATGACAAAGGGAACCCTAATGCTATAGGGGAGAACAGCAGACACTCAGAAAATCCATAGTTTGAATCCCTATAATGACGGGTAACATTGGGCAAGGTTTCTCAGTTCTCTGAGCTTAATTCTTGTAGCTCTGCTGACAGCTGCAACTCAGGGTTATTGTTGGTTGATAGCCAATACAGATGTGATCGTTACCATGCTGATGGGGAAAACAGCAGCGTTTAAACTACAGTGCAATTTGCGATTAGCCCTACTGGTTCCTCCCCTCCCTCAGGCCATCTTCACCTAGAACTACCTCCCCTAAACTTGAAGTTCTGGGATGACCTGGAGCTAAGGTAGCAGATTTTGTGCATTGTGGACCCACTTGAAGCCAGGAAACTATGATCCAACCCACAACTGCCTTCTTTTCTTTCTTCTTTTCCACAGGACCTTTTAGCTAAACCAGAGTCAGCTGGCTTTCCTTGCCTCAGCTTTTCACACTGTGGTTTTCGATGAGACTGGTTGTGCCAGAGAAAATACTCCAGTTTCCCTTAAAGTCTACTATCTTGTAGTTGCACACTGACTACCCAAAAGAAAAAACTGAGGATTTTACAAAAAAAGATGGAGGAAGAGGAGAAAAGAAAAGGAAGAGGAGGGGAGGGGAAAGGAGGGGAGAAAAAGGGTTATACTCTCATACAGTTTCCAGAGAGCAATTTGGCATCTTCCATTGAAGAAAATATTTTCTCGCAAAACTATTAAGAGCAGATACTCGTGGGAGTAGTTCTGGGGTTTGGGAGTAGGAAGTAAAAAGAGAGCTTTTCTTTTCACCTCATATCCTTCTATATGGTTTCACTAGGTAACCATGAACATGCATTTCTTTAATGTATTTAAAAACAGTTAACTAAAATAAATACATTTCCCTTATAGGATTAATTCTATAGAAACATTCATTCAAAATATATAAAGGTGTATAAAACCCATGTGTATATCGTCAATATACAATAAAGGAGCCATGAATACGCAATGGGGAAATGACATCATCTTCAACAGCTGGTGTTGGCAAAACTGGACAGCTACATGCAAGAGAATGAAACTGGATTATTGTCTAACTCCATACACAAAAATAAACTCGAAATGGATCAAAGACCAGAATGTAAGTCATGAAACCATAAAGCTCTTAGAAGAAAACAGGCAAAAATCTCTCATATAAACATGAGCAACTTTTTCCTGAACACATCTCCCCGGGCAAGGGAAACAAAATAAAAAATTAACAAGTGGGACTACATCAAACTAAAATGTTTCTGTACAGCAAAGAACACCATCAGCAGAACAAAAAGACAACCTACAGTATGGAGAATATATTCATAAATGACTCATCTGATAAAGGGTTAACAATCAAAATATAAAGAACTCATAAGCCTCAATACCAAAACAACAAATCACCGGATTAAAAATGGGTGTAGAACATGAACAGACATTTCTCCAAAGAAGCAATACAGATGGCCAACAAGCATATGAAAAGATGCTTCACATCACTAATTATCAGGGAAATGCAAGTCAAAACCACAATAAGATACCACCTCACCCCACTTAGAATGGCCACTACCCAAAAGACAAGAAAAAACATGTGTTGGCGAGGATATGGAGAAATAGGAACCCTCCTACACTGTTGGTGGGAATGTAAATTGATGTAACCACTGTGAGAAGCAGTATGAAGGTTCCTCAGAAAACTAAAAATAGAAATGCCATTTGACCCAGTAATTCTACTTCTAGGAATTTGCCATTTACCTGAAGAAAATAAAATCCCTGATTTGAAAAGATATATGCCCCCCTATGTTTATTGCCACATTATTTACAGTAGCCAAGATATGGAAGCAACCTAAGTGTCTGTCAATAGATGAATGGATAAAGAAGATGGGGAATATACACAATGGAATATTATTCAGCCATAAAAAAAGAAATCCTGCCATTTGCAACCACATGGGTGAATCTAGACAGTATTATGCTAAGTGAAATAAGCCAGGTAGAGAAAGACAAATACATATGATTTCACTTATTTGTGGAATTTAAAAACAAAACAAAGCAAAATTAACAAAATAGCAACAGACTAATAGACACTGAAAAGTGACTGGTGGTTACCATGAGAAAGGGGTTGGGGTGGGTGGGTGAGGGGAATAAAAGGACACAAAAATTCTCCATCATAATATAAGTTGATCAAGGGGATAGTATTACAGCATGGATAATATAATCAATGATTCTGTAATATCTTACAGATAGTAACTGCTTTAGTGGGGGATGAGTATTTAATAATGTGGATAACTGTTGAACCACTGTGTTGTGTATTTGAAACTAATATGAGATTGTATGTCAGTGATGCTTCACTTTTAAAAAAGGTGGGAAAAAGAATGCTCATAGCTGCATTAATTATTACACTAAAAAACCTTGAGAAAACTTAAATATCCATCAATAGATAGATGGTTAAATTAGCTATGGTTCATCCGTCCTGTGACTATAGCCTCAAGGAAAGAGAAAGCTGGTCTATATGGAGGGACAAAAAAAGTGTATTAAATGTAAAAAGCAGGTTTAGAGCATTACAGGGAGCATCATCTTATTCTGGGGACAAGGGACAATAAAAAATATATTAGAATATGCAACACTCAGGAATAATACAAGAAGGAACACTGCTACACTGACTGTCCCTTGTGGGTGGCACTATGGCAGACTTTTTAAATTTACTGAGCAGAAAAATGCAAATTATATTTTAAAACACCACACTGTAATACAGTTTTGGTAGGTGATTATGGGAGGTGTGCAAAATGATGCAGCTCTTTGCCCTTGTGACCTGGAGGCCCCGTGAGCAGTGAGTGGCAGCCAGGCAGCACCTGTCACCTGCTCTTGGGAATCCATGGAGCGTCAAGTTCATGGCAGGCCCTCTCCTGTTCTGGAGTGACAGCCGTTTTCTCCATAGGGTCTAGATGAAACACCTCTGTGTGTATCTATGTGGGTACATTTATCTTAGAAGTGAATAATAATTCAGGAATGGTTTCCTAGCCTCATTCATGTTAGAAAAAGATGTTAGTAATCCTAGCCTTAAAAAAGCTTGTTTGTTTAAGTTTGCTTTCAAAAGTGGGCAGAAAGAAAAGGACTTACATGGACAGTAAGAACAAGAATTAAGTGCTATATGCCAGTACAAAGTAGATCCTCAAAGTGTCCTGCACATTTTGTCTTTCAGTGTCTGGTTTATGATGCTCTTTCAAAGCCCTTCATCTTTCCAGAATAGGGGATATAAGATTTTTAGAGAGTTTGAAAGAGTATATTTTTGTGTCTACTTTTCAAGCACTGGAGATCAGTAGCCAAAGCATGTAAATTAACAACTTCATTGCATCTGAGGAAATACTCATTGCACAGAGTAATGTTCAATTAATAGTTGTTAATTGGTTCATTAGCAGGTTAAGGCCAACTATGCACCAGAATGTGATATTTGGTGACTCTACAACAAAACTCTTAATAGAAATGATTTGAGTAATATTTCCAGGATGATTGGCAGGTGGATAAAAAAATCTCTTGACAATGAAGAGGTAGGCTAAAACTAGTCTGCATAAAGGGTTTAGCTAATAAAGAACTACAAATTATTAAGGCAAACACTAGCCGCATTATAGAAAAATGGGCAAAAGGAATATAAATGTCTTTTAGATGCATGAAAAGGTGCTCAAACTCACTACAATAACAGAAATGCAAATAAATTATACTGAGACACCATTTTTAAAACTTCTAAGACTCACAAAGATCAAAACACATGGTAATGGTGGTGGCGAGGTTTTGAGAGAGAGGCATCTCCCACGTGGCCTGGGGAATGCTCATTGTACAACTTCTATGGAGAATAATTTAGTCACATTCAACAAAATAACAGACACAAATATCCTTTGGTAAAGCAGTTCCACTTCTAGAAATGTTTTTTATAGACCTGTTCTTCTCACTCATGGCACTACTGACATTTTAAGCCAGGTAATTCTTTGTTGTGGGTTTGCCAATGCTCAGGCAGCCTCCTAGGCTCTCCCCATAGATGCTAGGAGCACCCCTCTGCCCAATTAGAACAGCTGGTTAAAAATTTCTCCAGACATTGCAAATGATGGGCAAAGTCACCTCTGGTTAACAGCCCATTACAGACACACTTGTATGTATAGAAAGTGACATACCTACAAGGTTATTCATCCCTTGTTTTTTGTAATGACAAGAAGATTGGAAACAGACTAAATGTCCATCATTATGATAATTTTTTTATCTAGAAATTCAGATGGCCAACAGGCACATGGAAAGATGCTCCACATCGCTAATCATCAGAGAAATGCAGATTAAAACCATAATGAGATATCACCTCACACCAGTTAGGATATCCACCATCCAAAAGAGAAACAACAACAAATGTTGAGAAGGATGCAGAGAAAGGGGAACCCTCCTACACTGCTGGTGGGAATGTAAGTTAGTTCAACCATTGTAGAAAGCAGTATGGAAGTCCCTCAAAAAACTAAAAATAGAAATACCATTTGACCCAGGAATCCCACTCCTAGGAATTTACCCTAAGAATGCAGCAGCCCAGTTTGAAAAAGACATATGCACCCCTATGTTTATCGCAGCACTATTTACAATAGCCAAGAAATGGAAGCAACCTAAGTGTCCATCAGTAGATGAATGGATAAAGAAGAGGTGGTACATATACACAACGGAATATTATTCAGCCATAAGAACACAAATCCTACCATTTGCCACAACATGGATGGAGCTAGAGGGTATTATGCTCAGTGAAATAAGCCAGGCAGAGAAAGACAAGTATCAAATGATTTCACTCATTTGTGGAGTATAAGAACAAAGAAAAAACTGAAGGAATGAAACAGCAGCAGACTCACAGAACCCAAGAATGGACTAACAGTTACCAAAGGAAAAGGGCCTGGTGAGGATGGGTGGGAAGGGAGGGATAAGGGGGAAAAGGGGCATTACGATTAGCACACATAATGTAAGGGTGGGGGCACGGGGAAGGCAGTATAGCACAGAGAAGACAAGTAGTGACTCTATAGCATCTTACTATGCTGATGGACAGTGACTGTAATGGGGTATGTGGTGGGGACTTGATAATGTGGGGAATCTAGTAACCACAGTGTTGCTCATGTAAGTGTATATTAATGATACCAAAATAAAAAAATTTTTTTATCTAAGCAAAATATGATGCAGCCATAATAAAAGAATGGAGAAGCTCCTTGCATGTAAGTGTGGACTGATCCTCCATAGTATTGCTATTCAACCAAAAAAAGGCCAAAGAGTGCCTGTAGAGTATGCTACCATTGTATAAAAAAGAGGGAAAGAAGAATGTTTATTTGTATCACAAATACATGCATAAAGTATCACTGGAAGAACTAATAAGAAATTGATTGTATCAGTTGCTTTTAGGCAGGGAGGCAGTGTGGCACTGGGCGAGGGTGGGAGATTTGCCACTGCATAATACTTTCTAACTGTTTTAAAAAAAATTGTGTTAATGTAGATCTCTTTAAGAATTTTTAAAAATATTAATCTACATTTCACAAAAGTAGCCTAATAAAAGTGACTATTAATACACAGATCTGAGATCTAATTAATGAACGGAGGCAAAGGGCAAGAGTTCATTCCACCAATGGTTGATTCTGTTTTCTGAACCAATTATATTAATTCACAACACAGGTGAAAGGAATCTGAGGAGAATTAACCTAATGTCACTGAGATTTATAATGGACGTTTTTAGAATTATAATGGCTTTTCCTTGAATTCAGAGAAATTTTGCAGTCAGATAGTTTGTGGCAAACAGGCTCACTTGCTCCTGAGTGCGGCTGTTTACGTAGAGCACGAGGGCCTGTGTCTTCTGTGTTTACCTCCCCAAGTGCCCTGGTCTCTGTGGATGTACCTGTGTCTCTACATGAGCAGTAGAGGTTACTATATTTCACTGTCTGAACTATTTAAAAGCAAATAATCAGGAACGGTGATTTATGTTGCTATCTCGTGGATTCAGTGTCTCCAGGCTTTGGTTTGCAACCTACCGTACAATTTCCACTCTCATGGGCACCTAGTGGTACCCCACTTTGGGAAACTCTTATTTGGATCACTCTGCATGAAATTGGCTGCAGTATGGATTGCGAGAGAGGGCAAGGTATATTATGGTGCCCTTAATCTCATTTTCTGGGCCCCTGGTCCTAATACCTGTTACATGGTCTTTCCCTGTGTTACCACTCTGGGTATAGCATTCTCAGAATGTTATTCTTAGAAAGTGCCTAATGAGGTTTAACTGTTATTATGATTAGCTAGTCTGGTAAACTAAATAGAGCTGAGGTTTATATAGTTTCTTTTTTTTTTTTTTTGGCAGAAGTCACTCCAGAAACAGATCCTCAGGTTTATAAGTTCAGGAACGCATTTTGTTACCCCACAGAGTCCAGGTGGAGAGAAGCACACTTTGCAAATTCACAGGAGACTGGCAAATTCACAAACTCACTAAGAAACAGAATGGCCACAATGCTTGTGTTGGTTTTGAGAGAATTCTCACGGAGAGATATTCTACTGGGGCAACCAAAGAGATCTCAGAAAAGCATACGATGGTGGGGTTCTAAGGTGTCACTACATCCCAGGGCAAGGTGTTGCTTATACGCTTATTGCCACTACTAAGACCCTGGGCAAATTGTTTAACTTCTCCATGTCTCAATTGCTGCCTCTCTAAAGCAGAATTTTACTTCTATATTCTTCAAAGAACTGTGAGGATTACACAAGAAAATTCATAAGAATGCACTCAGTCCTCTCCTTGCACGATGCTGGTTAGTGTACTGATGACGTAGCACTGTCATTCAGGTACGCCTGCTAGTCCCCACTCAGGACCTCCACTACACAGTGTTGGAAACGCCAATGAATCCTTTCCCCAACTGCTCTTTATCAGCCAACATAGCTTCTATCACAAGACTTCTTAGACTCAAGAAGCTTAGATATTAAAATACCCACTGAAAAGCATTGAATCCAACTCTCAATATTTGTTCCAGAAGTATGACCTAGGAAAAATACTTAGCCTCTCTAAGCCTCTGCTTTCTCACAAATAAAATGGAGATAATGATAGAACCTACTATATGTGCTTATTGTGATTATTTATGATATGCTACCTTTAAGCTCTTGACCCAGTACCCTGAAACACAGCAAGAACTCATTAAATGTTGGCTGTTACCATTTTAGATTTTATGTTGGTTACATTTGAAATGTCTGTCTTCTTTTTTAGGGTGCATTCTTGGAGTCATGCTTGGATTTTGACAACATGTTTATCTTAGGAGCCACACAATTATTAATCATCTCTTAGATGTATTACTCCATGGAAAGGCCTCCATGTTTAACTATCATTGTTTGAGAGATATAATCATGTAGTTTCCACTTTCTTGAGCTGGAAGGGTCTTTAGAGTTCATTCAAACCAAGTTTTCATGTTAGAGACAAGGCCTCAAGGTGAAGTGACTTTCTAAATTGGCTCTTCTCTTTTCATTTTCACTATTCAATTTGCACTCTGGGGAGACTGAGATTATGGGATTGGAAGGCACCATTGCAGGGCAAGCGGCAGACCGAGAGGATTAGGTTCTGAGCAGCCTCTGTGTTTCCACTACAACCTGGGTACTCCCACTTCATCTGTTTTATGTATGGGGATGGGGATGACATGCATAATTTTGTACCAAAAGAGGGTTCCATGTGTTAGAAAGTTTGAAAACCACTGATCAAGTCTGAACTCTTGATATTATGGACAAGAAAACTAAATCCCAGATAGAAGAAGGAATTGACCAAGGTCACCCAGGTTAAATAGTACAAGGTCTCCATTCTGTTAAGCTGCCATGTGGTTGCCCCCTCACTTCATTCACTTTTCTAGAATTGCAGAATTACTGTCTGCCTGTGAATTTCAGTCCTTTAGACCCCATCTAAAATTAAAACTGACCTCTATGGAGCAGTCAAAAATAATGTATGTCATGCTTTTCTGTATTTAATTTGCTTCTTTGATCCAAAGAGCTCATTCATGTGAACATTTCAGAACCTCTAAGATGATAGACTAGGGACACTGATGTATTGCAGAGTAGAGACTTTTTGGGACCCCTCAAAAACTACTATATAGGTAGGGGTTCATCTACACATATGTAAGACTGACTTTAAATCATCTTACCCATGTATAAAATATATTTTTTCCTTTCTCATTAATTTATTTTAACAGTATGGAGATATGGAGGTTTGCGGCTCTGTCTATTGAAATTAATCAAAGTGGATTTGACTTGACTTTAACTTGTTTTCGGGCATTATGGCTAAGGCTGCCTGAGATTAATATTGGCCCTGAGGTCCTCAGTGTTGGTACACCAAGTACTTTTCCACCAAAACAGAGTAGGATGATTCTGGACACAGTATCCCCAGAAGAGGGATGTTGTAAGATGTCAGCAAGAACGGCTCTCTTGAATTCCGTATGCTCAGGTCTGTTTCTCACACAGGCTGAGCCTTTTCCTACCTCAGAGTCTTTGCACTGGCCATTTCCTCTGCCTGGAATGCCCTTCCTCATCTCTTCACATCACTGACTTTCTCATCCTCAGACCTCAGACTACGTATTAATTCTTTCCCTGACCCTTCTTCCCAAGTCAACCTCAGCTACTGCTTACCTTTCCCATAGAACCAACCACAGTCTATATCTGCCCCACATATTTATATACTTGCTCATTGTCTGTCTCCTCCACTGGCATGTAAGCTTATGAGGGAGGCACCTTGTCTCTATTATTTACCACTGTATTCCTAGCATCTAGCACAGAGCCCGGCACATAGTAGGTCCTCAAGAAATGTTTTCTGAATAAATGGATAAATCCATATATGACCAAAATAGAAACATTTCCTTGATATAGTGCTAGGTTAAATAGCACCATTATTATTAAATAATAAAAAAGCCTTGGCATAAATACATGAAATTTTGGGGGAAAAAAGTTTACATTTGAATTTTTAATAACAAACAGTATAATTTCTGTGGCTTTTTAAATATTAAAAAATGAAAATATAAGCCTGTTTATAAATAATTTTAGGTTAATCAGAACTATACAGCAACCTAAGATTTTGGATCAGATTCCTATTCTATTAAAATACTGACAAGCTTTTATGGAATCTCAAGGAACTGAGCAGATGTTTGATTTAAAAAGGGAATTCTGCACATATGAGAAACCATGCCCAAGTTTCTTTTTTTTTAATTCAAAGGAAATTTGTTAATTTCTTTTTATCTTTTTTAACATTATTAAGTGCTCACCCCAAGTGCTGTATTTATGATCTGTTAATATAGAAATTACAGTATTATTGACTATGTTCCCTGTGCTGTACTTTCATCTCTGTTACTAATTTGTATTACAATTGAGATTTTGAGCCTCTTCATTCCCTTCACCTATGTCACCTCCCCCGACCCCTCCTCCAGGAATCACCAGTATCTTCTCTGCGTCAGTATCTATCTGTTTTGTTCATATGTTTTGTTTTGTTTTGTTTTTTTAGATTCCACATATAAGTGAAATCATATGATATTTGTCCTTCTCTGGATCACTTTAAGTGAGTCCTCCCAGGGTTATGACCCCAGATTACAAATAGATAAAAAGTAGGTTCTGGAAGGTCTACTTTTTTCAGCAGGCCTAATAGCTCATTAAGTGGAAGAACTTATTACTAGCTGATTAAGGAAATGGGGAGATAAAGATTTACTATTTGGCCCATGAAACTTGAGAAGAGCTTTAAAATGGTTTCTGTGGGGCCATTTCTGAGTTTAATAAGATCTCTTACTTGTCCAGCCAAGATGGTCCTCATGGCTCAAGAAACTGAGCTCCTGTGCTTTCTTCTAGTTAAACCTTTCTTCCAGACTGAGTCAGAAACTAAGTCATCACATTTATAGTATTGCTCTATGGCTTATTTTTACTGCAAAAACTGGTTAATTGATGCACCCATCCTTGAGCAGTAGTAATAAAACTTAATTTTAGTGTGGAAGTATTTTTTTTAAAACAAAAATTCTCCATGAAACATCAACGTCACATCAAAAATCAGTAGAGAAACTCCATTAGGGTGGACATCAAAACTGCACATTAGCCTGAGTGGCCTGAATTGCAAAGTGCTTTGCTTTGGAGCCTTACTTTTCTTTGCCTGGTTAGACATGACCTATGGTTCTAGTTCCCAGGTGCTCTTCTGAATTCAGTTTGAGTTGTGGGATTTCTGTTCATTCACTGGTTATTTACTGACCACCTACTCTGTGCCCAGGACAGTGATGAGCAAGGCAGTCAAGACCCCTGCTGTCATGGGCCTGACCTGTCTGTGGATGCACAGACAGAAAATAAACAAGGAAACCCATCAATCAACCCAATAAATATGTGTAGATACTGATGTATTGAAGTATGTATGTGCTTAAAAAAAGAAAGAAACAGGATCCTAGGTAAATAAATTTGAAAGGATGAGAAGCAATAACGAACAAGACCTTCAAAATCTGGGGTGTTCCTGACAGTAGCCACAGCTAATGCAGAGACGTGCACTTTCAGGACCCCGAGAGGGGGCACCCCTTATCTGTGCCCCTCACTCGCCTCCCCCTAGTCCTGGCCCTCTACAAAGGCTCTGGTGGGGAGCATGAGCTTAGAGTGTTCAAGGTTCAGAAAGAAGGTAGATGAGGTAGAAGCATGTTGGATAAAGGGAGTGTGGTATGAAATGAAATCGGAAGGCAGTAGGGACAATGGGATGAAAAGAACTGTACGCCAAAGTTGAGAATTTATTTAAACATTCTAAACAGCCATGGTGGGCTTTAAGGTAGGGAGTAATATCTAACTTATCATTTTAAAAGGTCATTCTAGGTGTTGCATGAAGAATAGATGGTACAAAGCCTCCAGTGCCAGCAGGAGCCCAACTAGAGGGCAACTAACTCAATCGCGTAGGAATGAAGTAGAGAGAGGCCATGACGGATGAAAGTCTAAAGCAAAAATGCTCAGGTAGCCTTCCGAGTACTATCTGCAAAGGGCGTGGCTGTGAAAGGGAGAGAAGGAAGAGTAAGATGGCAGAGGGAAAAAGAAAACAGTTGCTTGGTTCTCCTAAAAAGAGTTGGGGTGTCAGTGGGTCTGGCCCACTTGCTAATTCCAACATGTGCCAACCCCCAAAATTCCAACCTCCTGAATCCTCCTCTTCCTATTTCAAATTTAGGCCCTGAATGCCTACCTCCAGGGAGTCTTATTTACTTACTCCTATACCCAGGACCTTTCCTTTTGAAGTCCTTTATCACTTGCTTTGTATCTCTTCCTTTTGACATTGAGCCTTGTTCTGTTAGACATTCATTGATGAACTCTAACCTCTACAACTGTATCTACACTTCATGTTCCTCCTCCATCACTTCTTCCATCTCCCTATTTCTTCTTCCACAAATTATCAGTGAGTGAATGTGCCAGGCACTGTCCCAGCCTCTGGTCATGCCATCTTTAGCAAACTGAGAACCTGCCCTCATAAAGCTTTGTTCTAATGGAGGGTGAGGTGGAGGGATGACATTAGTACAATAATCACATTAATGAATGGGTAATTACAGCTTTGACATGTGCTCTGAAGAAAGGGTACCTGTTGCTATGGCAAACAATAGCAAGAGGAGATGACCTAGTTTAGGCAAACCAAGGAAGGCTTTCCCAAGCAAGCTTCAAATCGAGGCCTTAAAGTGGAAGAAAATCTTATGTGGTTGGTGGGAGCTGAGACGGAGGAGAGCATGTGATAACTTCTGATGTTCACTCCAGGGCAAAAGGGAGAACCGCTGAGGGACATGTCAGCTCCTGATCAGGGCCATCAGGACACAGTCACCGCCGCCATGTGAAAAGCTCACACTGGCTGCTGCATGGGGAATGGAGTGGTATGGCCAGAGGTAGAGCGGGAGCAGGGAGATCATTAGGAGGGGGCAGCAGTCCCAGGTGAGAGATGCTGGCAGTTTTCATAGGAAGGTGAGCATAAGATATGGAGACAAGAGGACAGATTCTGGGGGAGCTTTGGAAGGCAAAGCTTGCTAAGGCTAATATTTCTCTTTGAACACATATTAGGGCTCCCTGAATGAATGATGACAAAGGTTTGTCTGGGAGTATATGTGGACATGATAGAGCTCACACTTCATTGCAGAAGGCCCATGTGGCATGGGTTGCTGATTTTAGGACTGCCTTTTCATTGAGGGCTTCAGAGCAAGAAGGCATTGAACACTCTGTAGTAACCAATAGAGGCCCCAGTTGCCCATGAGTAACATTGCTAAAATTAATAAGCACCATTTATCAGGGAGGCTGTGTAGGTTCTGATGAAAAATGGGAGTTATTTAAGTTCTTTCAATGCAAAGTGTTTAAATTCTCTATGCCTCAATGATCTGCTCTGTATATTAAGGTAGTAACAGTTCTAATTTATAGGGTAGTTGTAAGGAGTAGATAAAATAACCCTCATTTAGCACAGTGACTGATATATAGTAAGTGCTAAGTAAATATTAGTTACTGTTATTTTAGCATAATGGTAACCTCCATCTCCTCAAGAGAAAACAAGATCAAGAAGGAATATTTAATACTTAAAAAAAAAAAGTAAATAGCTGTACAAAGTCACACAGGCCCAGGTTACTTATGCAAAGCCTTATAGCTCATAAGCGGTGGGGCTGGTCTTTGACCCAGATCTGTCTGACGCCAGAAGCTGTGTTTTTGACCACTCTGCAAGAGTTCTTTCAAAGCAAAGACAGAGGACCACGTCCCCACCTGACGTCTTTAATTTAGGAAGGATGCATGCTTTAAGATGTGTTCCTGCTGCCACATCAGACTGCAGGCTAAAAGGAAAGGTCCATCCAGACACTGACTCAAATGGTGGTCTTGGCTTGTTTGCCCTGTCCCAGGTACTGGCTTCCACACCACAGTGAGCACAGCAAACTTGATTCCTAAGGTACAGAGACATTAAAACAGGGAGACCTTTGTAGTTCTCCTGAGGGTCCTTCAGGTCAAGGTGGTAAATTAGTGCCAAGCTTACAACATGCTTTTCTCATGAAAATATGCAACATCGGAGCTAGGTAATGTTGGGGTCCTTACTTTACAACTAGAAAACAGAGGTTTAATGAGGTTAAATATCTTGCCAGAAATCCCACATCTAGAAAATGATAGAGCCGGGATTTGAATCCAGCTCTCATTGGCTACACTGGCCTCACCAGTCTGCAAGCTTATCTCCATTATGCAGCCCCTCCCATCCCACGCTTACTCAAAATGCTCAAGGCTCTCTATTTCTCTCTTTTACTCCTAAAAAAAAGATCTGATAGTAGTCATGTGCAATGAAACATGTTGCTCAGTTGGCAACTACCTCTCTAGAGACTATTTGAATTTAAGCTGCCAGTGGTGAGTTGGCACTGGCTTGTACTGGCCCATTAGAGCAGATTGCCAAATTTTGAGGAATTCCATGAGCCAGTAGACATCATTCTGGTAGTTTGAAATTGGCCATGTGGAAGTATTTACACCAGCGAAATCGGCAAGTCCTGTGGATTAGGGATCCCCAACTCTCTCCACTGCCCTTACCACTACAGTGGTTGTTAAACATTTACCAGCACACCCGTGGGCCCTAATCTCTCATTGTCCTCTGATAAAGAGGGGGAGACATCAGCAACTACTTTGCAAAAAAATTGACAGGCACAGTGGAATGTCTGAAATCATGCCCACCTGCTCCAGGAGGATGAAAGAGCTTTCTGGCTCCACTGAACACACTTGCTTCTCTCAATAGGGCAAGCAGGCATCTGACACCAGAACTAAATCCATGTGAAAGTAAAAGTTTCAGTCATCATAACTGTTATTATAATGACAATAAGCATGGATGTTTAACGTTAGAAAAAACAATTTGCAGAATTATGGGATTTGTTCCTGGGTAGGTAGAAGGATTATTTTTCATATGATGTCAAATCCACAGGACTTTAGAACTGAAAGGAACATAATGTTACAAATGGAAAAGAGAAAAAGAAGCTGAGACCCCAAGATGGGCAAAGGTTGGCCCAGATTCACACATATGGTGATGCATATATATCTCTCTTCACAAAATTGTATTCAGTCACAGAAAAAAGAAATCCAGGACCCTGCTGTTCACCTGAATTTGAAGAATCCTTTAATGTTTCCCTTCACTTGAAAGTGAATATGTTATGCCACCCTGCTAGTTCTTTCAGAGATATGATGGTGATATAAATAATGGCTAGTTTTTACTAGCTGCTTCCTAGGTTACAGGACTTAATGCGAAGTATTTTACATGTGAAGTTGAACTGTATGAAACTGCCAACCTTTTACCTTTTATGATTGACAAAATGTTTATTTCAAATAGTATAGTCTGAGTACCTTCTGTCTATTAATCACTGTCTTCCCATCAAGTGAGGACTATTACCACACCCATTTTACAGAAGGGAAGACTGAGGCTTTAATTAAAAAATATAAAGTTTCTTCCCATAAGTGTAATGCTATTCTTATATCTGGGGGATGACAGCGCACTCTTGTGTGCAAATCAATGGCCCTAAACAATGGAACATGCATTGGGCATGAACAATAATAAATCATATATCTTTCCTTTTTTAGTAAACCTGGATACATTTCTGATGAATAAATTTCTATAATATTTAAAGACAAGCTTTAAAAGGTGTTATTTATGAAAGTGTTAGAGACGATAGCTCAGGGCTCCCCAGAATGAGCGAATTGTCCTGGAATTTTTCATAATACTCAAATGAGAAGTGGAGTGATTTTACAATGTTGTCTACATAGAAATTATAACCAACAAAATTCTGAATCAAGATCAGTGGGTTTGTGTGATTAGTTGCAAGTAGTATTGCACTGAATTCACAACCAAATGGTTCACAAACAGCAATGCTGCTCAGAAATGATCAGTTCTAACTAAGTGAGATGGTGCCTGAAAAATAAATGGGTGAAAATTGTAAAATGGACTCTGAAAAAAAATACTGAAAGGTAAATGATTGCCCTTCAAAATGAAACAAGAACTTCTAATATCCCATTCATAGTAAGAAAAAACCTGACCAACATCATATTATCAGCTCTGTATGGTGAATCCTCTGAAGTATTCATTTAATCAACAGTACTTATTGAGTCCTTACCAAAGGAGCCTTGCATGTAAGTAATTCCATAAGCTTCATGATTGATTGTTGATTATTATCAGTACAAGTTTGCTGAAAATGAGCAAGTCCTTTCAGCTCTAAAGAAGCAGTAATATTTTACCTGCACCTTAAAAGACTGGGCATCCTTGGGCTCCATACCCAGCATGGCCTTTCAGGACTCCACTTCACTGAATACTTCAAAACCGGACTCTCAAAAAAACCAAAACTCATGCTTATACTTATGAACACAGATCCCAACAGGGAACTGGGTGCCTCTGTCTCTAAGTGACCATCTCGCACCTAATGCTATTTCTCCTTCAGTGAAATATGGGTGAAAACCTATGCCTTTTTTCCCTTACAATGGAAAAATAATACAATGACAGAGTGAGAAGTCAAACATGCTTTGAAAAATTGCTGAGATGGGCTAAACAGGTGCTGCTTCATAGAAGTAAAGGATTTTTAAAGAAGAAAGGAGTGTTGTAGATGGTCTTTCCAGACCTTTCATTTTACAAAGAAAGAATGTGATGTGGAAGGTGGAGACATTTGCCTAGGCTCACCCACCCAGAGAGCAGAGATTCAGTCTCCTCACGCCCTGTCCAGCGCTTTTTGTATCAAACTATATTGCTCTGATTATTCATGTTGCTCTTATTACTACTGATGTTATGGAATATATGAATATCTTTAGATATGTAAAAACACTGGCCTAGCTAAGCAGCCATAATCTTCTGGGCAAGAATCACTAGTCTGTACTGCGTAACACTTTGTGTGTGATAACCTTAGTCTCCTGGGAGGTTTTCCAAGGGATGAAGCAGCTTACCTTTGAGCCTTGCAAATTTTAGACAATTAAATGCACAGGGAATATTATTCCAAGATGCCTGGTGAGTAATGACCATTGAGACAAACAGAATTGAATTTATAAAAATGTTGATACCGGACCTATCACTTAGCTATTCCAAGGACCAGTTTCCTCCACTGCTAATTAAGGAAAATGGGCTAGACCACCCCTTAGGTCCCACTGAGTGCTAATATTTTATTTCTTTCTGTCCCATAAAATGTAGCATATTTCCAATAAATTTCAAATTCTGTCCAATCACATTTCCCACATAAAATACTATCATTTTAAAATTAAATTTTCACTTGCAGAGGAAACAAAGCTAATGAATATTAAACTTACTCATTTAAAGTTTTTAGAACTGAAGTCACCTAATGCAACCACCCCATCTCTTAGCTTTTCTCCACATTCTGTCTTGATTACTCTTACTGTACTTTTTAGGTTGTTATAACAACCATGTCCCCTGGGTCCTTATTTTGTTCCACATCTAACTTCATTTTTCATCCTCATCTAAATAGAAAATCCTGTGTAAAAAAAGGCAAAGTGCTCACATACCCCATGACGGTCCTCAAAGTATGCCAGACTGGTTTTGGTTAGAACAAAGAAGCGGACTTTAAAGTTTGATGGAGAAGTTCTTCTCTTCTGTTGGGATTTCTTGATTAGCTGTTCTTCCAGGAGGATAAAGTTGTTCATGATCTAATTCTTGAAAAGTGATGCGCCTTTGGGCATCACCCCTTAGCACAACCAGAGGAAACAGCTTCAGGGCAAGGAATGCAATGAGGAGGCAGTTGATCTTCAGAGAGCTGTTCAAAGGCAACTTGCCTCCAACGTTATCTTTCTATCAATGTTCAGTCAACATTGCAGAGCTTCTGCTCTGATGTCAAAGGCCATAACCACATCCTTTCAACACTCAAAAAACTAAGAGGCATGTGTAAAAAATATGCATACCCTTTGCTGTATGGCTTGGAAATGATATTGAAGAACCTTAAACTTAAAATGGTATGAATTTAATCTTTCTAGTTGCTGGTTTAGCCCATCCAACTGTTAAGGCAGGAGGGGGAGGAATATGGGCTCTGGACCCAATGGGCACAGTTTGTTGGTTAGTTTCCTATTGCTGCTCTGACAAATCATCACAAACTTAGTGGATCACAAATTTATCTTAACCATTCTGTAGTTCAGATGTCCAAAACGGGCCTCACTGTGCTAAAAACAAAGTTTCACCATGATTGTGATCCTTTCTGGAGGATCTCTAGTGTAGAATCTGTTTTCTTGCCCTTTCCAACTTCTAGGGCCATCTGCATTCCTGGACTCACGGTCGTCTTCCTCTCTCTTCGAAGCCAAGAACTCAGGTCAAGTCCGCTCATGCAGGCTGTAAGCTCTTCTCCTGCCTCCCTCTTCCAAATGTAAGGACCCTTGTGATTGCCCTGGGCCTGCCTGGATAATCTAAAATAATCCCCCTACTTTAAGGGGGGGACCAGTTTGTTAGCAACCTCAATTCAATCTTCTACCTTAGCTCCCCTTTGCCATGTGACTGAACATATTCACAGGTTCCAGGAGTTAGGACGTGGACATCTTTAGGAGAGCCATTATTCCACCTACCACAGTTTGAATTCTAGCTCCACTGCTTAGCTAGCAGTGATACTGTAGGCAAATTACTCCGGAGCTCTGAGCCTCAGTTTTATCATCTGTGAAGGGGAATAACAAGGCCCCACCAGAAGGCACTGTGGGGCTGCTCCCTGGCTTCCTTGCTGGTTTCATCTCATGCCTCCATCGTATGTTCTCACTCCAGCCCTCATGCATGCTCCTCATGCCATTTTGAACATCTGCTCGTTTTGCCTGAAAGCCTCTCCTCTCCCCTGCTTTGCTTGCTTTAACTCTAAATTATACTGTAAGTCTCAGCCTACATGTCACTTCCTCGGGGAAGCTTCCCTGGCTTTCCTAAGTCAAATCCACCAATTATATACAGATGGCACTTTCTACCTTTCTCTTCATACCCCTCATGAGAGTTGTCATTATACATTTAGAAGGGATATTTTTGGATTCATGTCTGTCTCCCCCACTAATCTAGAAGCTCCACGGTGGTAAGGACTGTGTGTGGTTTTGCTATCTCAGGAACCATCACAGTTCCTGGTGCATAAAAAGGAAGCTTAAGGAAAATGTGTTGGATGAATAATCATCAAACTGGGTTGGATAATTAAAGAAGACAATGACCATAAAACCCTGAAAATACATATACTGAAGTTCATGATTTTTTAAAATTTAAGTGAAAGCCAATGGAAGATTTTGTATGCTACAGATACATGATTGTTTCTCTAGCCTAAAACTTGGTGGGAGAATAGAAAATAACTAAATCCTTCAGAACAGCATAATAAACAAAGCATGTATGGGTTCTGACGACAGATTTACACTGGAGTCCCATCTCTGTCACTTACTAAGATGTTTTTCTTTGAGTAAGCTGTTTATACTCTTCGATCCTTAGTCTCCTTGTAAGGAGTACTTTTGAGGACTGATTCCCATAAACTCTGTGCATTATGGGTGCTAGTCATGTATCTTGCCTTAAAATTAATGCATAGTATGTGAGTCTGACTTCCAGCATTAAGTAAAAACCTGAGAAATCTCATTGAAAGCAGAGATGGCAGAGACTGTGCAGGGATAAATAATGAAACAAAACAATCATTGTTGTGTAAGAGTCCAATTATCTAAAATTTATTATTTTATCTTATTTTATTTTTTGTTGTTATGAAACTTTTATTATTTTAACAATAACATGTGTACATTCTAGAAATAAGGTAAAATACACATCAGAATTTAAAAATCACTTATAATCCCACCACCGCTTACACTTTTTACCTTCACACGTTTTTCTATCCGTATATTTAATATACAAATGTACTCTTCTCTTTCAAAAATATGATATTCACATATTACTAACTTTTTTTAATTTTGTATCCTGTCAGGAACCTTTTTTTGTACAAATGGATAAAGCTTTCCTATTAAAAGTCAGAGACTTGTAGAATGGTTCAAAATATAATAAACAGGGAGATACAGATAACAAGAGATGCATCTAAAACCAACAACAGCAGCAAGTTAAAAGTAGAAAGCTGGACAAAGGTATATCAGGAAAGTGCAGATTGGAAGAAAGCTATATGGTGATGTTAATATCAGGAAAAATAAAACTCAAGGTAAACTACATTAAATATAGGTAAGGATGGTTTCGATCAACCTTCCAATGCATCACTGTAAGTTTACTTCTTACTCTCCTCATCTCGTCTATTTCATTCACTTCTCTAAACATAACTTCCTTGCTTAAATTCCTGTTGTGCCTATCTTCCTTAAATTCCTGGAGCAACTGAATCAGCCTTTCTCTAAAAGTTCCTTCCATTTTTTCCTCATTCTCATTTTCTGTTTTTTTTCCTTCCATTTTCTGACAGGGTTTCATCTCGCATCCGTCTCCCTTCCTTTCCATTTTCTTTTCCTTTCTTTTCTGCCTCTTCCCCTTTGAATGCAATGACTTCTGTACTGATCCGGTCAGTTTCTTCCTCGCCTCTTCTAGCCTTGTGTGTAGTGCTAAGGACGATCGATCTGCAGACGTCTAAAGGATCATAGGTCTCCTTGTCCTTCTCCTGGGACCCCTAGTCCCTTTCCGAAGGGTTATCATTTCCTGCAGACCTGCAGAATTTCGGCTACCTGACTCCTTCTCCTTCCCCCGGCCCCAGCCCTGCGGTTGACGCTGCTGAAGGAAGCTGGTACCCAGACGGGAACCTCTAAAATTTATTTTTAAAAGGTAAATTACCAGGCTACAGCTTAATTTTGTTTCATATACTGGATGCCTCAGCATGATCACGACACTCAGGAAGGTGGGGGAAGGCTATACTTTAAATGATTCCCCCCTTCACATTCTTTTTAAAGATAGGTTTAAAGGTTTTAAGACATGTGGGTGGAAATACACTGCCCAAAGCATAAAGTTTTTTTCTTTCTTCTTCTGCCTATGGGCTTGAGACTGGGATTGCTGTCTCCAAATATCTACTCTCCCCATTTTTCCTGGGTAACTGACTTCCTGAAGGTTATCTGGGCATCTGGCCAGCCAGAATAAAGAGTACATTTTTCAGACACCAACTGTTTTTCAGCCAATGGAACATAGCAGAGGCAATGAGTACAACTTCCAGGAAATGTCCTTCATGGCAGTCATCATACTCTTGTCTTTCTTTTTTACTTCCTTCCTATGAACTAGAAATGCAGATACGATAGTTGGAGCTGGAGCAGCTATCTTATTTCATGGGGAGGAAATTGCATACTGAGGAAAATGGATGGTGAGATAGAAAAAGCCAGGGGTCCTTTTGACCTTGGATCCTCCATGCCAGCCTAGGACCACCTTTTTCTTTTTTAACATAAAGAGAAATAAAATTCGAATTTTATTAAAAAAAATTAAGCCCCTGTTATTCTGAAGTTTTGTCACTAATAGCAAACCTAATTCTAACTCATGCAGTGTGTATCCCAAAATAGACTAAACTCCTTTTGAGACAGGTGGATTTATACCTGGTTGGTTCAGACTGAAACATTTATAGACTTCACAAAGTGTTCTCCTCTGGGAAAGCAAAACATCACCAGTAGCTATTGTAATAGCAGCCTTTCATTTGCAAGTGTCCATGGAGTGCAGTCATAGGTAATTTTACTCTCTTTCTCATACCACCTCCAAACCCACTCACTGGGGCTGGTCTTTGTCTTTAAACATAACCTTATGAGACCCAATATTTTCCCCACTGTTTTCAGGAAAACATGCATAAAAATAAATAATCCCTTTGTTTTGGTTTAAAAAGCACCCGATTCACAGGAACCAAATTCAACAAGCTCCCACCTGTCAAAGATGGAACAGTTTGAGCATCAAAAAGAATAATAGCTGAAATGAAGTGGAGAACAGCCAAAATGTTCAAATCATGAGTTCATAAGACACTTGAAAAAATCCGAACTCATTATTCACTTTTGGAGGATGCTAGAGAACCAATTATAATTCTGAAAACTGGAAAACAAAGGAAAAGAATAAAGCATATTTCCTGCTTTTTTCCTGAAGAGCTATATCTCAGTTGTGTAATCAAATATTTAATGAGGGGAAATCCTTCTCTGGGGAAGAGTATCAACTAATAAATGAAAGTGTGATAGAATATCACCATTTTGCTGCACTAGAGATGTAAGGATCTACTCAACAATCATTGATTACTGCTAAAATCATTATGTGAAAAAACAATCCAAAAATTTATAGTTTATAAGACTGATAACACTGAAATACACCGATCACTCTTGACATCACAGAAAGAGAGACAACCAGAACATTGTACGTCTCCTGACATGATGCAATAGGAAGCACCAAACAACACCTAACTAAGAAGTCTTGCCCCTCCCCCCCCAAATTAAACATGAATCTCATCGAGCCTTTAGATACAAATCTGAGTTTGCAGGAAATGTAGGAAATAAAGGAACAAGGAGATGCGGTTGGATAAGTTCACAATACACAAGACACTAAAGACACTTCACTCCATGTCTATAAGAAATAAGTCAGAGGGAGAACCTGTATTTAAAAGAGACTCTAAGAGACACATCAAGCATATGATTATATTGTTTTGATTTAGATTGAAACAAATCCATTGTATAAAGACATTATGAAACAGTTGGGAAATCTGAACACTGTGCATTTGATGATTCATTATTAATTTTAAAGGTGTGATAATGGCACTGCTTTTATGTGAAAAGAGCCCTCGTTTTGCACAGAAACATATTGAAGTAATTATTGATAAAATATTAAAATGCCCAAGATTTGCTTTGTTGAAATCCAGGAGAGGGGGAGAAATAGGTAGGGGAAGAGATGAAAACTCATGTTTGTCCCTGGGTTGATGATTCTTGAATCTTGGACTTGGGTGGGTGGGGTTCTTTATGCTAATCTCCTTGTGATGCTGTATGTTTGAAAATTTTCACAATGAAAAGTTAAGAAAAGAAAAAGAAAGGCCAGTCCAGGTAAGTGTAGTAACCCAAACTACCAACATGTATTCAATTTAATGCTCTTCTTCAGCCTAAGTGTGGCTCTGCTTCAAGCTCCAAAGCATGTTGACCTTTGCACACATCCTAAACTCCTCCTCACCCTCTGGCCTGGCTCCTGACCCACCTTTCTGACTCAGGCTTGGCAGAGAAGGGGAAAGGGCACAGCATTTCATGAGCTGTAACCTAGGATGGATGCCCTCTGTGTGTGGTGGACACACAATTGTTGCTTTTTCTTTCATGGAAAACTTTTGTCATGTGTTTCATTGTTGTTATTTTCTGAGGGCTCCAAGGGCAGTTTTCCTGATGTGGGAGATGCCACGCTGATGCCAGCGAGCCTCAGCTCTTGGGTTCCTACTGGTCCCTCTCCAGTAGACCTCTGCTTCCCCAACCCTTCGTCTTTCTTTGTTGTCCCCTTGGGTGATTTTCTTTGAAAATGAACTGCATGCCACTTAACCCCTCCCACAGTTCTGCTGAAAGCCAGGCATCCTCGCCCTGCCACTGATGGACGTACCACTTGCCCAAGGGCAGCCCCTTCTCCCTCGGACACTAAATCAGCAGCTCTTCCACAGCTTTTGCCATTGCATTTCTCCAAGTGGGATCTAGACACCAGTTTTCATGTCTCCTAAACACTGTAACACTCATGCTAAGCTCACTGACTAGTCCCGTGAAGTCCCTATCACCTGGCTTCTGGTGGATGCAAGCAGCTGCTCTCCCTCCCGCTGGGTGGGTTGTGGGAGGAAATGCAGAGTGCACCTAAATCTCTCTCTATTGATGTTTCAAGCCCTTGTTTTCTAAAGGCTGTAAGAGGGCGAACCTTATTACTGTCAGGATCTGTTCTGCTTCTTATTATGCAGGCATGGATGACACAGTACTCTATTTTAGAATAGGAAAGTACTTGATTCCTTTCATTATGTTATTATAGGCCTTTGTGGTCTCAACTGAAACTGATTTGAAAAAGCTTCATTTAACATCCTATTATAAAGAAAAAAACCAATTTAACCTGGTACTACTGGAATCAGGTACTTAGCAATGACATCAGAAATTTTGGTTTTCATTTTCCTTAGTTCTCTGTTGGCTTCAAGCTTAGGCAGCTTTCTCCCATGGCAGCAAAATGGGTGCCAGGAGTTGTAGGCTGGCATTTTTCCAGTTGACTGGATTCTTTTTCCTAATAGTTCCAGCAGAAGTCTCAGAACTGGATCACTGGCCTGGCTTGGATGGCATACTCACATGTACCTCAGTCATTACAGTCAAGGCAAGAGAATATTCTGTTGTCTGTTTCTAGGTTTGCAAGCTCTCCTGGATTTGGGGGTGGGACACAGTCAGCCCTTCCTGACATGGAATGAGAGTGGGGAGAGGGGCCCCCCAAAGGAGCACCAGAGTGTTGCCACCAGAGTAAGGGGAATGGATGCCAGTTCATCAATAAATGATCTCACCCTTATACTAACCTAACACCCATCTTTGTTGCTTTATCATTTGAGGCCCTACGATTCTACTCCTCTTCTCTAGTCCAGGGAACAACCTTTTAGATAAGATGAAGATACTTCCCCGATAAGTTCAGAGCCCTCCTGTGTCCAGTCCAAAGAGTTCCTTCAACTGTCCTCTTAGGATGTGGCTTTGAAGCCCTTTATTGCCCTGTGGTTCTCATCCAAACTGGATCAGGCTAATTTGTACCTGCTTAAGAGTGAGACCCAGAAATGAAAAATGATAATGTAAAATGAAAAAGTAAAAACAAAAAAACCCCAAAATACCTTATTCTATCTAGAACTATCAATCCAAGAGAAAAAATAGCAGAAGCACACAGAGGTGGAGGCACAAAATGTTCACTGCAGCATCATTTGTAATGGAAACAACCTGTATGTGCATCAGTGAAAAACTGCTTAAATAATGGTTGGTGCATCCTTTCAATGGAATACTACAAGATCATGGAAATGAATAAAGTATATCCAGAATGCAGCACTTTCAAAAAGTACAAGATAGATTGTTAAGATAGAAAGGACACAGACCAATATGTATGGCATAATCCTGTTTTTACATAAAAGCCTTTTGTGTTTATGTTAATGTGTAAGTATGTGCACAGGGCAGTGTCAGGAAGTTTATATCAAACTTCCAGCAAATGTAATTGGAAGGGTATAGTGTTTTACTTTTTAATTTATATAATTTAACAAATGATATTATAGAGGTTTTTTTTTAACTTTCCAACTTAAAAGAAAAATATGTACTTTGTCAGAAATCATTGGTTTGATTAGTAGAAGACAGGAAACTTAGAGCTAATTTTTTGAAATTTGAGTATTTCTGGTTACAAAAGTGCAATATATTCTTCTGGAAAAAAGCAGACCAGAAAATGGACAAAAATAATAATCACTTCTAGTCTCACCCCTAAAAGATAATTAATGTTAATTAACACTTACCTATACATTCTTCCAGCATTTTTTCAGAGTTCAATACAATTGTTAATTGCAACAATCATCTTATCCCAGCTCCTGAGTGAGTTAACTGCCTCTTCTGCTATACAGTTGCTAATCTTTATTTGTATCTTTAACGTTAACTGTTTTATTACTTGTGCGTGTATGTGATTACAAGCTTCTTCGGTGTAACACTAAAGAAATAAATACATAAACTGAGGTGGGAACCTCATGGCTTATAAACAGCAAAATTGGAAGCTGAAAGAGTGAAATAGTCATTAAGACTGTCCCAAACATGGCAGAAATTTGGAGTGGGGCTAAGTATGGATGAACAGGACAGAAGAAAGAAGGATCCAAAAAGAAGGTAGAAAGGGAAAAGAGGTGACACCGGTCAGATCATAATGTTGAGAAATAAAATTATTTAGACACCTGTCTGGCTTATTTTGTGTATCAGCTCATTTTTTAAAACCAAGGCAAAAGCAAACTGATTTGCATACTGGCCCTCTGGGGAAGAGTCAAAGTGACTGTGTCTTTCTCTAACAACCAGAAGGTAGGGCAGAAATCAGGTTGGCTTCCTGAAGTCCTAGGAGCCTAAGGCCAACCACAGCTCACCCCACATTCTCTGGTTTCGCAGCATTGACATAAAAGTACTGTGGATTATATTTTAGGCTTGGGGATTTACCCAGAAGATACATACTGTGTACAGTATGGAAATCTCCCCACCCTCACATCCTGCCTAGCTGACAGTGCCCTGGCAGGGGTATATTCATTGAAAGTCTATATATAGCTGTCTGCTTGCCTTGCTTGTCAAAATAATAGGTGGGGAACAAAAGTTACTGACTTGAAGCCTCTTCCCATGATAAATATGTATACTTCAACTATCTATAATCTTGCTTGTCTACATATACTCAGTAGAGCATATACAGTGTTTTGTGTTTTCACTCTACACACCTCTTCTATCTTATGCCAATTAAAAATGTATAGAAAACTATCTTTAGAATGTGGTTTGGGCAGTTTTTCCTCTTACAAAACAATTGATGTTGGTTTTTAAATATTGTAATTGGTACTATGAGGTCCACTATTCATTCCACTCATTCACTGTTACTCTATCATGTATTTCATTGCCCCCCTGTTTTGGCCTCTGATGTTTCAATGTGTTCTCCTAGTAGACTGCAAACTTCCTGAAATTAGGGTCATGAATTACACATGCCTTGCTATATTCCTTGTTAAGAAAAATTACCCAAAACTTGCGAATAAAAAAATTGTAAAGCAGACATGTAGTTTCATTGTAAAAAATAAAGTAAAGCAAACTATCATCTTGGAGCGTTAACATGCCAACTTTAGGACTATCTAAGTGTCTAAGAGAAGGGAAGTAAGAAAATGGGATTAGATCCATAAATTAGGACTGAAGTATTGCTATCTACTATTTCGACAGCTTGGTTGAGATACATTTCACATACCATCAAGTTCATGCATTGAAAGTGTATGGTCCTGTGGTTTTTAGTATATTCACAGAGTCGTATCACTATCACAATGTACCTGTAGAACATTTTCAGCACCCCAAGAAGGCTATCAATTAAAGTCTCAGACTTGGAAATACTATAACAACTTACAGATTTTCATTTAGAAGAGATGCAGGTGATTTGTTTAGTAGAACATATAACCCCAAAGGTCATGATTTTACTGTCCTGTGGACCTTGATCCTCTGTATTTCACCTGCAATGTTAACCCAACGTTCTTTCCCCAGTGCCAATGTCTCTTCCTCTGATTCTCCTTCAAACTAGTTTTACCATCCTGCTAGTTCCCTCATTCATGAATGAATTAAATCTTTAACATCCTTTCATTCTATATTTGTATGAGAGTAATGTTTAAACATTTTTCAAACAAATATTTTGACAGCCTGAAAGTGCTTTAGCACAGTGATGGGCACAGAGTGGCCAATTAATAAATATATTTTGACTTGCCATCTCCATTTTTTTCTGATAGAGGGTGTGTCAGACTTTTTAAATTGGGGGAGGAGAGAATAAGTTTTTGAAAGGTCTTGAAGAGAAATCAGAAAATAAATTTTGAATGATATTTTGTATTTGGTTCTCAAATTCTGAAATTTTGGGACAGAGAGTTAAGTTTGGATAAAGCTATTTATTTACTTCTTTTCTATATCAAGGCTTGAATCAATGAATATTCTAAGAGTATAATTTTACTGGCATAACATTTTTATAAATCTATAAAGTATTCTTCATTTTTGTATAAATACTGTATATGCAATGGAACAAAATCTGAAAGATATAAAAGAGAATGCCCTAGGAAGCTAAGTCTCCACTCCACCATTTTCCTTAGCCACAAGCTGCCCCAAGGTTCTCCTGTCACCAATTTCTTGTGCATCCTTTCATACACACACACACGCACACACATACATACATTAAAATTTTTTTTATTAAAGAAATTTGGCATATCATGTATGCTATTTTGCGACTTACTTTATTTACTTACTGATATTTATTGAAAAGTGTTCAACATCAATAATACTTGCCTCAGGCAAAACATGATTACTTCTCACCACTTTTGCTGCTCCCACACATGTCGCACCCATCATCATCTCTAGCAGGAGCTATCTGGTCTCCACTTCTGTCCTCTGCATCTCCATGATCTCTTCTCAACGTGGCAGCCAGGATGAGCCTCTGTATATGTAGGTTGGATCACCTCCCATTTGGAGCCAAGCCAAAGATCTCACACTGTCTTACAAGGTCCATCTTACATCTTATTCCCCTACCATTACCACAGTTGCCTCCAGGCCTCATCCACTGTCCCTCACTCTGCTATTGTTACTGTAGCCCCCTCAGTGCTCCTTTAAGACACCAGGCATGCTCCTGCCTCAGGATCTGGCCCTTGCTATTCTCTCTGACCTTGAGAAACCTCCCCAGATGTCTGCACGACTTTCTCCCTGACCTCCTCCAGGCCTCCACTCAAAGGTCACTTCTCATCGAGCCTTCCTTGATCATCACCTACAGCAACCTCTCCCCTGCACATACTCCCACCCGACTTGGCCTCCTCTATCTTCCTGCATTGTGTACATGAGCACTGGATGTACCACATGTTTCACTCATTTATTGTCTCTCTACAAGCTCCATGAGAGTGAGGATGTTTGCACGTCCACTGATGTATTCCTAGCACCTAGAACAGGGTCTGGCACAAAGTAGGCACTTAGCAGTATTAAAGGAACAGATGAATTTGTGCTGTCCACTACGAGTAGATCTGTGTTCTATTTGTGTGATCCCATCTAGTGTAGTTTAACTACTGCCAGATTTGCAATCTTCCATATGCTTTTAGTCTCTTGTGACCTTGATGAAGTTGCTTAATTTCTCTGAGCCTTCCTTGATTGACTCCTCTATAAAGCAAGGATAATAGTTGCACCTACATTTTACAGGACTGTTGTATGTGGATTGAATTTTTAAAAGAATGTAAAGTGGCTAGGACCATGCCTGGCATATACTAAGTTCTCAATAATATGATTATGGTCTCTCTCATTATTAATAATTCCTCAGAAATGGACTTGCAAGATGAATATATAGTTGAGTATAATGTAGAAAAACCCAACTTCTTACTTTTAAACTCAATAGAGTTAACTTTTAGAGATTATCTCCTTATAATGGAAGGAAAGCCACTTTGTTCTGCTTTTTGAAGAAGTCATTTAACATCTTCAGAAAAAAATATTTTATCTCTTCAAAGGTAGAGACCTTCATCTTTGCACTTCCATTTTCTAACAGTCCCCCAAATAGTACTTGCTCAGTAGACTTTTTTGAGTAAACAAATGGAAGACTGAATCTCACTGGGCACAAGTGAGTTCATATTTATTAAAAAGCTGCAATGTACCAGGTACTGCATAGGCACTAGGGATACAAAAAAGAGCATTTTGGGGTTGAAGTTTATTTCAAGACCTCCACATAGTAATCATTGAGTTTGGGAGACATATTTTTATTTCAGAAGCAATCTTCTAACTGGAGGAGGGGGAATTTGGATTCAATACCTTGTGCAAAGAAAAAAAAAACTCCAAAAAGATTATCTTTGCCATAATTTCTCTGAAGAGCCTTTCAAAGAAATGAAACATCAGTGGTTTATCAGGTAGACATCAAGAGTGAAACAGCAGGCATATACCCTTGTGGGAAATCCTACGGTGATTCAAGATCTCTATGAATTCCTGTGGTCCCCAGTTAAGTCCCCATGCATATGGCAAAGCGCAAACAGTTCCATATTTGGTGCAGAACGAGAGTCTAGTGGTGAGCCATGCAGCTTGAGGCAGAGAAAAGCCCTGACCTGAGTCACAAACCTGGGATAGAATCCGGGTCTGCATTCTGACCCTGAGCAAGATCATCCTGAGCCTCAGTTTCTCAGCTTGAAATTAAATGGTTTTAAAAACTAGCATCTTTCAAATGAGGCAATGGGTGAGAAAGTCCTCAATACCTTGGAAACCACTAAACAAATGGGACTCTGATTCTGACAGTTGACCCCTTTCGGCCATTCATTCAACACTACTTCTGAGGGCCTGCCAGCACTGTGCTACCCACTGGGGACATGAGCTACAACCCTGACAGCAAGCACAAGATCCATTTCCAGGATTTTATCTGCAGGAAATAATTCAGTAGAAGTAGAAATATATTTTTAGGAAGATGATCATTGCAGGCATATCTGTAACAACAACAAAAAACTGGACACAATACAGATATCTACAAAAGCAGACTGGTTTCATACATGATGCGTCCCAACATTTTGACTAGAAAGAACATCCAGCCTACCCACCCCTATACCCTGGCAGGGTCAGTCTGTTCCCTGGGAAGGTAGTGGTTTGTTTTGAGGGGGGCTGGTGGCCCCGCCCTGGGGTGATGGCTGGGAGGCTGGGACAAAGGGGTATGTGATGGTGACAGGTCACAAAGGACTGTGGAGGATAAAGTGGTGGTGAGAGGAGATTTCAGCAGAGCCCTGCAGGGACATGGGCACTGCCTTCACTCCCTCTCTCTCTCTCGGTGACTTGATTTGTGGCTGTAGGAGCTGTCGTGAATGAAAAGAACCATGGAGAGTAAATATTTCTTACCTTATTACACGGCCCACAGCTACCATTCAATGGGCATTTTCAATATCTCCATGGGGGACCTGCAACAACAGCTGTGTAAGGGAGGAGAGTATGACATTTTCAAATATGCACCAATGTTTGAGAGTGACTTTATACAAATCAACAAAAATGGAGAGATGATCGATGTACACAACCATGTCCGAATGGTGACTGTAGGCATCGTGTCCACTAGCCCTGTCCTCCCCTTACCTGACGTGATGCTGCTGGCCCGACCAACCAAAGCCTCTGAAGATTGTGCCAGATACACCCTGTCCATCAAGGGGAGAGTTCGCAAGCCCAAGAAGACCCTAGAGCTCACCAGGCTGCTTCCCTTGAAGTTTGTCAAGATCTCTACCCATGATCGTGAGAAACAGCAGCTACGCCTAAAACTTGCCACTGGCCGTAGTTTTTATCTGCAGCTGTGCCCCTCTTCGGATGCACGAGACCTCTTTTGTTACTGGGAAAAACTTGTTTACCTCCTGAGGCCATCCCTGGAGAGTCACAGCAGTAGTACCCCAACACTACAGTCTGTGGATGCAACAACGATAGAGAATGACAAAAGCCTAATGGTAAGCATCTCCTGAGACTCAGGAAAATGGGGCAGGGTGTGTGGGGAGAGCAGCATAGCTAGTCCTACAAAGGCTTTGGTGTTCCCGGAGGCTCACCTGCCAATACATCCCATTTGAAAAGGCTCAGGGCCAAATGAGCCATCATAGTGGGACTTAACATACTGAGAGGTTCCAAGTACTTCTCCAAATTTTCCCACAAGGCCTAATTTCAGAGGGCATTTAGGTATCAGCTCTTCTGGTCTTAGCCCCAGGGCTGTATTTCCTTCTGCAGCATCCTGCTTGCCCAATCTCCTCTTGAACATTTTCCTCCTGCCAGGATGTTTCATCAGTCATGGAACATGTCAATATTGGGAAGTCCTTCCTTCCTTCTGTCTCCCTGTGGCGACCATGTGCTGATGAAAATCAGTACGGCCCTTGTGTGTGTCTGCACACGTACAATTTATTTTAGCAGCCGTCGTAAAATAAAAGTATACGAGGATGGGGAATGGTATCAGTGCTTTTCCCAGTGCAGGGCTGTTCATGCAAAACTGAGTGACCATTTGACAGGGGTGCTGTAGATGGAACATTGCAACAAATAGGAGATTAGACTTCATGATTTCAAAGATTCTTGTAATTATAAGCCCTTGAGTTGCTCAGCTCCTGCACAAGAAGGGAGCAGACAGTTTGGTCTCATATTTATCTTACCTGTTTTTCATCTCAACTGTTTCACCTCCCCTTGGCACAGACTGTGGAGCTCCATGGAGAAGGATATCAAGATGCGATCGTGTGTCACAACTCCCATAAGGTGTCCAGAACCACCTCTTCTGCTTATGCTGGGGAAGAGGAATTGCATCACAGTGAATGTGTAGCCATGAAAACGGCAGGCACTGCCGAAGGCCTGGCAGGTGGAGCCACCGCCTGCGTGGCAGTCGCAGGAACAGCAGCGAGCCCTGTGGCAGGCACCATCGGTCTTGCCACCAGTGAGACTGCAGGTGCTGGCCAGCTGAGCGCAGCTCTGGCTGGAGCCGCCAGCAGGTGTCCGGGAGACAGTGGATCCAACAAGGCCATTGCAGGTGCTGTCAACCTCTCCTCAGAACACACCAACGTGGTCTTGGCTGGTGCCATAAGCACCTCCTCCACAGCCATTTCCACCACCACGTCCGCGGCCACCAGTGTCTCCCCAGGGAGCAGCATGGATGTGGTGTTTGCAGGGGCAGTGGCATCCCGCACACCTGCCGCAGGAAGACCTGAATGCCCCGGGGCAGGACCCCTCGTCTCAACTCTGCGGAGCGAAGGCTACATGTATGAGCGGGACGGAAGCCAGGAGGTCAGCCAGCCCACTACCGAAATCTGGAAGGAAAAAAAGGAAAGACAAGAAATGAAGGACAGACCTCCCAGTAGGAAAAGTTCCTGTCACCGCATGACAGGTGAAAGTCACCACAGGAGAGGAGGGGACAAGTCAACCAGGAAATCATCCTCCCACTGGTCCTTTTTTGGCCATGGAAACACAGAAGATAACAAGAAAGAGAAAGGGCAGCAAGTAGGGGACAGAGGACACAGCTCTCACAAGAGTTCCAGCCACAGCTCCACCACAAAAGAGCCCAGGACAGCTCACAAACTGGGGAAGGGCATATCTGTAACCAGCAGTAAGAAATCCAGTAGGTTTGGCTCTTTCTTCAGGAGCTTCAGAGTCATTCCGGGTTCAAAAACAATGGTCACCACACAGAGCAGAGATGTCGACTTTGTGGCTAAGACGGTTGAGAAGCACCACGTGGAAGCCAAGGTGGAGAAAGCCCTGGGCAGTCAGGATCTGGAGTCTGTGGTACCATGACCTCTGGGATAATGGAGACGATAGTCATGGAAGCCAAGTCCCTTTAAACAGGAGCCAGGGCAGGATGCAGCAAGAGACCCCACCTCAGGGAAGTATCCCAAGAGAGTCAATTCTAGCTTTCTTTAATAAAGAAAACCATACAACTCCACAAGAGATGCTATCTTCTGTTTGACTTTCTACATCCCCTAGTCTGGTAGTGACCTCACAGTGGCTTCTGTGGTGTAAAGCATGCTGTAGCCGAGAGCCCAGCCTTCAGTCAAGCGGAACCCTGCCTCCCTCCCATGCCCGGCAGAGCCAATAGGAGCGCCCTGCCTTGCCTCAAACCCCTTTCTTCCTTTCGTTACCCCAAGACTATGGCTGCAAGTCCCAGACTGTAAGCCGGGAAGAATCACCACTGCCGTGTCCCATGTCCTCCTTCCACTTCTCCCTGAAGGTCCCTGAATAGGAACATCCAGTCCAGTCTGCAGACTAAGTGAAAACAGGACTCATACCTCCTCAGGGAATAATTAGGGGAGGAAACGTGGTGGAGCAGCATTTGTAGGCAATCAGAATAGAAAATTTTATCATCCAGATCAGGAATTGGCAACCTGAGGGCCAAATCTTGCCAACTGCATGGTTCTGTGAATAAAGTTTTATTGGAATGTAGCCACAGCCATTCATTTATACATTGCCTATGGCTGCTTTCACATTAAAATGACAGATTTGAGTAGTTGCAACAGAGACCGTATGGCCTGCAAAGTCTAAAATATTTACTATCTGGCACTTTGCAGAAAAGGTTTTTGCCCACCCCAATCTGATCTTAACGATTCTTCCTCCTGGGTATATCCTCTGGAGAAACTCTCATGTATGCTTGCCAGGAGACAACTAGGAGAATGTTTATGGTAAAATTATTTGTAGTGGCAAAACCCTGCAAACAGCCCAAATGTTCATTAAAAAGGAGAACTGCTAAATTGTGGTATATGCCTACAGCACATATTATACAAGAGTGAAAATAAACAGCAAGCAATACGTGTTAGTGTGGGTGAATCTCACAGAATGTTGAATAATAAAAGATAATCAGAAAAATACATGATATAGTCCCATTTGTACAGTTCAACAAGATCAAACAGTATGTTTGGAGGTACATACTTGCTAAAAGTGTGGAAAAAAGCAAGGAAATAACACAAAATTCAGGGTAGTGGACAGGTAGAGGGTGAGCAGGAGGGAGGGACGACTGGAGAGGTACACAGAGAGCTTCCACAGAGTGGAGATTGATCTGTTAAGCAAAGGGGTGTGTCTGTAGTAATTTATTTTTTGTCTTTTTAATTTTAACATCTCTGAAGTCAAGATGGTTTTTAAATTGCTGTCGGCCAAGTGGCAGTCACCACCTTAGAAATACCTTAACCAATTTATTTAATTCACACTTTCCTATTAATATATGCACAAGATAGATGACAAAATGTCTAAGTTTGAAAGATATTTTTCAGTAATTATGAAATTAAAATTCTAAGTGACATAAAAACTAAGGATTCAGGAACATATAAAAGGCTTAGATATATCGTGAGGAAATGATAGAATAATCTAAAATGTGGTGTGCTAATGAACTATGCAAATTATGTATGCATGTGGAAAGTAATTCCACAAATAAAAATCATGCTACCTTGGAAATGAGATTATAAGATTAAATAATGCCCATTGTAAAAAAGAAATTACATTGTCTTTTCAATTTTAAAAAGTTAATAAATCTCATAAGTCTATGAAAAACATTAAATTGTTAACAACAGATGATGAAAGTTGGATTTGAGAAAATGATTCTGAAAACCGCATGTGTTTGTGTGAGCTTGGGGTCATCTGCCTTTTCCTTGCAATTCTTTCTGTGATCATAGTGTCTACTAGGATGGAAGATGGGTTTCCAGTAAAACTCAGGGAGTTTCTCCTCAGAGCAAATGTGTGTGGTAGAGGCAGAAAGGGTGAAAAACTAGGTGCTGTGGGAGGACTGGTGGCTTGCAAGTACCAGGGGTAGGCCTTCTCCATTGCTCTGGTGGGCAGCTAGAAACTTGCACCTTGTGATTTCTGATATAAGGGAGACCAACAGATGCTGAGGATCAGGGTGTGCTTGGAGCTGACTCTTTGAAGTAGTGGGTACAGGTAGAAGGAGAGAAAGAGGCATGTTCTCAAAGACCTCAGAGGGAGTTTGGGGAAGCCTCCTGGGAATGAGAGATTATGGGGTAGAAGAGAGAGATAAAGGGGAGCTCTTTCCAAAGACTTTGATTCAAAGCACCAAATTTACACTATGCTGGAGTCTGAATTTTTCTAGCTACGAATAGCTTACACTCATGATTCTGTAGACCATGGCTTTATCTTTTGTCCATCTCTTAGTCTTATCTTAGGCACTCCCACTCCCACACCCCACAGAGCTTCTTTAACATGAACCTAGATTGTCCACCAAGCAGGGGGTTAGCTGGGCAGACCCACAGATTATACACATGCCGAAGTAAAGCGGAAGTGGGTCCTTGCACACTGCAACGTGCTCTGTCAGGCACTTTCTTTCCTTTTCTATCTAGACAGTTCATCAAGAGACATGCACATAAATACCTGTGTATTTCAAAGCAATAGGCCTCTTCCTCCAGAGGGAGATATCAATTGGGGCATCAAGTCAATACACCCTACCAGATAAAGGCCAGTATTTTGACAGCAATATTCATCACCATAGTAGCAGTTCTGCTGCTGCAAGAGCACTGAGGCAGTGGATGGCTGATCACTAACCAGTGTCTTAAACAAGTCTGGCGCACACACATACGTACAAAGATGAGACAGGCACTTTTCGTCAATGGCAAAATAAGACCAATCTTATCTTGGTTGTAGTGATTGAGTGGGGTCTTTCAGGCACTGGAAAGATGTGTTGTGTCGAGAAGAAGCAGAGTGCTTCAAAATACTGAAGGCAGTGTCATGACTCACAGGGGGAGAGTGATGCTGGGAGATGCAGCAGGGGACAGGCCATGCAGGACTTTGAGGTCCATGTAAAGGATTTTGACTTCTGACCTTAGAGGGATGGAAGGTTGCTGAAATGTTTTAAATAAGGGAAGAGGCTTGATCAAATTTGCATAATATAAAAGGCAGCAGGGTTGCTGTAAAAAGAATATTTAGGGAAAGGGATGTTCTTATGTGACCTGACATCACTTCCCATCTTTTGCCACAGGCTTTATAAAATGAGGAGATTGGAGAGGATGTTTTGAAAGACACCTTTCCATTTGAAATATCTACGTAGGGCAGACACTCTTTTTATGAAGGACTTGGCCCCAGCTGCGGGGAGTGTCAGCCTTCAGCTGATAGTGAGTTTGGAAGTTGCTTTGGCTTCAGAGAACTCCCTGGCTCAAGGTATGCCCTTGGCAGAGCATACAGTAAGATTGATGTGGAGTGTGGAGGTCTGGCCACCTTAGCCCAAGGCAGAACAACTCTCATAATCCATTCTAGTTTAAGAGCTCCCCATGACCTGCATCACAGCTCGACTTCTCCCTCTGCGTGCTCCTGCATCCATGCCTTCCCAAACACCCTTCCCACAAAACTGCATCTCGAAATCTGTTTCTTGGAGAACACAGTCTGACACTATTAGTGTAATGTGCTGTGGTCACTTCCTCTACTAACCTTGTGGAAAGAGTAGGTGATAGGAAAGGTGTAATGCATTCTATATAGTTTGAATTTAAATAATTTAAAAATGAAGTACAGTGTTATTGAAAAATTATGTCTATTTTAGACAATTTAGAACATATTAATATGAAAAAGAAGGAAACACTAGTCCATTGTTTGCCTTGATAATTTAATGCTTAGTCAACAATGGACTGGTTGGATATATGCTTCCAGAAAGATGGAGGAGACATGTTTTTCCCTATTCCTTTCATTCATACAACTAAAGACCTAAGACATATAAAAAATAAACACTAGAAGGCTCTGAAAGGTGGAGAGAAGAAGACAGACCAGCCACGGACCTCAGGAAATGAGGCACAACATGGTGGTGAGCTCCTAAGGTTTTCTTTGTGCCTCATATATATCTCAGACTTGGAGCTGAAGAAGCTGGCAATCCTGAAAATAAGTCACAACAAAAGCCTCCTCTGTCTGGCCAAAGGACAAGGAAAGGACAGCCAAGAAAGACAAAAGGCTTTTAGACAATAACAACTCCAGCTAAACATCACAGTACAAAACCATGCCACCTCCCACCCACACAAGCAAGAGCCCACTGGGGAGTATGGACTAACATCCTCATGGGCTGTAAAAAGGCCTCCAGTACTCCCACTGGGTGGTGGTAGAGAATGACGAGCAGGGCACTGGAGCTTGTGTCCACCAGCTGGTAGTAAGGCCCTCCCCACTATTCCCCTTGTCACTGGAGACCATGCAGGGATCTGGAAATCTCACTCTGGCCCAGAAATAATGAAAAGCCCCCACCTCTAGGGTGTGGACTGAGGCCAAGGGAACACCTGGACTTAAGGTCCTCTGCTGGAGTAGTGTCAGAGGAATTCTGTTAAAAGGAGTTTAAATAGGACCCAGAGTCTCCTGACATAATACAAAATGTCCAGGCTTTGGCCAAAAAGGCACTTGTCATACCAGGAAAGAGGAAGATGCCAAACAGAATGAAGAAAGAAAGTCAACAGATGGTAACATTGGGATGGCAGCTTAGAATTACCTGACAATGGTTTAAAAGTATTCATGAAAAAGCAATTAGGGATATGCTTGAAACAAATGAAAAATTAGACAGCATTATTAAGGAAATATAAGTTAAAAAAGGATAGCCAAATGGAAATTTTGGAATTGAAAATACAAAAACTGAAAAAAAGAAACCTTAGTGATTAGGGTTCAACAGCAGAATGGAGAAGAAAGAGGGAAGTATCAGTGACTGGAACAGTAAAACTACCCAAGACGAACACAGAAAATAGACTGGAAAAAAAAAAGCAGTGTCTAGGGGACCTGTGGAACTACAACAAAAGATCTAAGATTCATGTTATTCAAGCCTTGGAAGGAAAGGAGAAAGAGCAGCGTTGAAGAAATGCTAGAATAAATAATGACTGAAAACTTACAAAATTTAGCAGAAGATATAAACCTACAGATTAAAAAAGCTGAACAGGAAATACCCAAAGAAATCCATACCAAGACAAATCACAATTAAGCTTCTGAAAACAAAGGAAAAAATATTGAAAGCAGAGAAAAATGGCACCTTAGCCTGTGGGGGACGTTAATATGAATCACAGTAAGTTTTTCATAAGACATCAAGGAGGACAGAAAAGAAGTAGCGCAATGGTTTTCAAGAGACGAAAGAAAAGAATGGAAAACCCCAAATCCTATGCCCAATAAAAGTACTCTTTAGGATATTCATTTCATGCAGTTAGTGTTATTCCAATACCAAAATCAAAGAGTATAAAAACAACAACAGACCATTATCACTTATGAATATAGGCACAAAGATTTTTTGGGGGTATCATTAATCTACAATTACAGGAGCAACATTATGGTTACTAGACTCCCCCCATCATCCAGTCCCCACCACATACCCCATTACAGTCACTGTACATCAGTGTAGTAAGATGCTATAGAGTCACTACTTGTCTTCTCTGTGTTGTACAGCCCTCCCTGAGCCCCCCACCCCACATTATGTCTGCTAATCATAATTAGGCACAAATATTATAAACAAAATATTAGCAAATAGAATTCAGCAATATGTAGAAAGAATTTTATACCATGATCAAGTGGAGTTCATTCCAGAGATGGAAGACTTATTCAACATCCAAAAGTCAATATAATCCACTGTAGTAAGAGGCTACGGAGGAAAAAATTCACATGATCAGATAAACTGATGCAGAAGTGTGTGACAAATTTGAACACTCATTTGTGATAAAAGCTCTTAGATAAATAAAGAGGGAACTTCTTCAACTTGATAAAGAGCATGTGCAAAGAACCTATAGTTAACATAACACATAGTGGTAAAAGACTGAATGCTTTCTTCCTAGGATCAGTAACAAGACAAGGATGTCTACTCTCACTAATCATATTCAATATAGTGGTGGAAGTTATAGGTAGTACAATAGGCAAGAAAATAAAATAAATAACATACAGATCGGAAAGGACGAAACGAAACTGTCCCTATTTGCAGTTAACATGACTATGTTGAAAATTCCAAGCAATCTCTGAAACAGTTCCTAGAACTAGTAAATTAGTTCAAGTTTGCAAATACAAAATCAACTGTATTTCTGTATATCATATATGAGCAATGAACTCATGCATACCAAAATTTGAAATACAATACCATTTACAATAACAAAAATAAATAAATAAACACTTATATTCAAATATGCAAAAACTTGTACAGGACTTATATGCTCCAAACTGCACAAGGCTGAAGAAAGAAATCAAAGAACCAAGTAAATGGAGAGACGTATCAGGTTTATGGATTGGAAGTCTCCACATAGTAAAAATTGCTTTTTTTTCTCCAAATTGATATACAGATGAATATAATTCCTATTGAAATCCCAGCAAGATATCTTGTAGATTTAGATAAGGTTATTCTAAAATTTATATGGACAGGGAAAGGAGCTGGAATAGTTAAAATATTATGTAAGAGAAGAATAAAGTGGAAGGAACCAGTCTATCGTCTACCTATTCAAAACTTATATAGTTGTAGTAATCAGCACTGTGACGCTACCTGCAAGAGGTGACTGATGTTGTCCCTTGGTGGGACCTCATACCTGAGACCCAACTTTCTGTTATCAAATAAAGTGTAAACGACGAAGCAAAACTGAAGGAACAAAATAGCCGCAGACTCAGAGACTCCAAGAAGGAACTAGTGGTTACCAAAGGGGAGGGGTGTGGGAGGGAGCGTGGGGAGGGTCGGAGAAGGGGATTGTGGGGTATTTTGTTTAGTACACATGGTGTGGGGGATCACGGGGAAAACAGTGTAGCACAGAGAAGGCAAACAGTGAATCTGTGTCATCTTACTGCATTGACGGACAGTGACTGAATTGGGGTATGGGTGGGGACTTGATAATATGGGTAAATGTAGTAACCACATTGTTTTTTCATGTGAAACCTTCATAAGAGTGTATATCAATAATACCTTAATAAAATAATTAAAAAAATAAAAAATAAAGTGTAAACGGGGGATAGTTCTCAGGGTTACTGCTGCCCCCTGCTGCTACTGAAAGGCATACACAAAGCAAACTGCATCCTGCCTTGCCATCAGCAGCACACAGATCTGGGTGGTTGAGATTGTTAGTGACAAGGTCATTACTACCTATGAAACAACAGCAAAAATAGTCATTAGGAATTGAAACTACACAACAGACTGGAGGGATCAATGCATTAGTGATGACTCTCACCCAGGGTGCATTGCTAACAGTAGGTATGAGCTGACAAAAATCATATGGTGGGAAGAAGCAGGGACTGGAGATGAAAAATTTAATTTGCTAGCTTCCATTATTTCTGCCTGGGCTGATTAACAAGAAGAGATATAATATACTTGACTAATAAGAATTCAGAGATTAATATTTATGAACCTCCCTACCCATGAGAGAGGTAGTAAGACTAACAGAATCAAAATCAAGGGATATGGTGCTGAAACAATTGGACTGTCACAGGCAAAAAAAAAAAAAAAAAAGGCAATTTCAGTTCATCTCACACAATATATAAAAATTAACTCAAAGAATTGTAGACCTAAATGTAAAACTTAAAATTAAAAATCTTCTAGAAGACAACAAAAGGGAAAAGTCTTTGAGATCTTGGATTAGGCAAAGATTTCTTGGATAGGACACAAAAAATATGAACCAAAGAAAACATTTGATAGATGGGACTTCATTGAAACTTTTTAGAAAAGTTGCTCTTTGAAAGACAGTGTTAAGACAATGAAAATATTAGCCAGAGATTAGGAGAAAATATTTAGGTAACACATATCTGATAAAGGACTTCTATCCAGACTGTGTGTATATGTGTGCTTTTACAACTCAGTAGTGAGAAACCAAACAGCCCAGTTAAAAAATGGGCAAAAAATTTGAACAGACCGCCAAAGAAAAGATACATATGGCAAATAAGTACACAAAAGATACTTAACACTAGGCAAATGCAAATTAAAACCACTACAGAGCTATTAGAATCACAAGAAAAATACCAAGGGTGGATGAGGATGCAGAGCAACCACAAGTCTCTTAGTTTGCTGGTAGATATGAAAGATGGCACGGCCTCTTTAGAAAGCTGCTTGATATTTTCTTATATGGTTGAACATATAACTATGGTAAGACCCAGCAATTACATTCCTATTTGTTACTCAAAAGAAATGAAAACATATATCCATACAAAGACATGTATATGAATATTTATAGGAAAATAACCCAAATATCCATCAACCAATGAATGAATAAATGGATTATGGTACATCCATACAATGGAACGTAAGAGGGAATAAACTATTGATATACGCAACAACACTGATGGACCTCAGAAGTTTTAAGCCACATGATTGAAGCCAGACGTGAAAGTCTACATACCGTATGATTCCATTTAGATGACATTCTGGGAAAGGCAAAACCATATGAACAGAAATCAGATCAGTGGTACTAGGGGCTGGGAGTGAGGGCAGGGGATTGAAGACAAAGGGGGCACAAAATAGATTGCTCAGGGTAATAGAAATATTCTGTATCTTAATTCTGGTGGTGGTGGTTATATGACAGTGTACATTCATCAAAACTCATCAAAACGTATACCTGAGGTTATTTTTGCCGTATGTAAATTATACCTTAAAGAAACCTAACTGTAAATCAACAGTGGAGAAAAGAACTGAATATTTCTGCTTACCACTTAGGCTCAAATGATAATGATGTTTTTTATAACATAAAAACCCTTAAAATAGGCAAGATGTAAAAGCCAAGCCCCCAAAATAGGCAAGATGCCAGTTACCACATACCCTTGCCTATTTCTGCCCTCTCCCTCTCCCTTTGCTCATTAGTTGTGGAGCACCCAGTCTCCCTTACGGCCTCTCTAACTCAGGAAGATCATGACAGCCTCAGGCTCTTTGCACCTGCAGTCTCCCAGATCTTTACACAAATGACTCCTTCTTGTCACTGATGTCTTAGCTCCAAAGTCACCTTGTGGGAGAGGCTACCTTGATCACTGTCTACAAAGTAACTACTCACCAACCCATATAATTATCACATTATTTTGTATCCTTTTTCTCCCATAGCCCTTATCATTATCTGAAATTCATTTGTTTTCTTGTTGTCTGTGTCTCTCCATTAGAAGGCAAGGCTTTTTTCTGCGTTTGTTACCTTCCAGAACAATGCATAGCACAGTAGACACACAATAAATGTGTTGAATGGATATTGCTTATTAAGCTATAGAAGTCATCTCCAAGGAATAAATTTTCCCTTCAACTCTGGAAATACAGCCATTTAAATAAATGTCTATGCAACCCTTGAACCTTTGGTAACCACGAATCTAAAGCCAGCAATGGCAATAAGTACATATCTATCAATAATCACCCTAAATAAATGTCTATGATATGCTATATTTTCACTAGCCCATCTCATGATGAGTTGCATACTATCATTCATTTGTAGTTGATTGTAAAGAACACTAGACGGAGAGTCAAGAGTTCTAGATTCTAACCTTGATCCTGCCACTAACTCTAAGACACCTTTGTGTCCAGTAATTCCATATCTAGAAATTTATCTCAAGGACAAAAACTGGACATATGCACAAACATGTATGCACCAAGAAGCTCGCCCAGTGTATTAATAATAGCAAAAAATTGGGAGGTAAATAATTTCACACAATGGGGCATTGGCTAAATACACTGTGGCTTATCTATCAATATCACACTGTGAATTCATTTGAATGATAATTATATTCATTGTTTTACTTAATAAATGTTCACTGACTACTTTGCCAAATTCTGGGCACTGTTCTAGGGGCTGAGGATGCAGCAGTGACTAAAGCAAAGTCACTATGCTCATGAGCCTTGTGTTTTCTGGGGAAGAAAGAAAATAAAAATAGGAAAATAAAAATAAATAAATAAATAAATACATGATTTAATATGGTATCAGATGATAAGTTCCATGAAGGACGGATAATTAAACATAGTAAGTAACTCACAATAAGGGGGTTGGAACTGTCCTCCAGAAGAATGACTGGGCATGTGCTATTTTATATTGACTCACCAGGGAAGACCTCTGTGAGGTCACACTTGACCAAAGAACCTGAATGAAGTGAGGAAGTAAGGCATGTGAATATCTGTGGAAAGAGGGCTCCAGGCAGATGAAATAACCCTGAGACAGGAGCATGCTTGGCAATTTTGAAAGAAAGAAAGAAAGCCTGTAGCTGGAGAAGAGTGATCATGGACCAAATAGTAGGAAATATTAATGGAGAAGTAGCCAGGACTAAATTTTGCAGGGCCTTATATAGGCCACGGTGAGGACATTAGATTTCACTGTAAACGTGATAGGAAACCTTGGAGAATTTTGAATAGAGGAGTGCTCAAGTCTGTCTTAAATTTTAAGGTAGTTTGTTAAAAAGACTGAATGAGATGAAAAATGGAAATCAGGAAATCACTTAGAAGATTGTTTCAGAAGTTCAGGAGAGACAATGGCAGCATGGACTAGGACCATAGCAGGGAGAATGGTAAAAATTAGTTATATTTGGGACTTTTACTTATTTCTAAATAAAACTAATACAAAAGGTCAGTATGATAGTTGTGATTGAAAGGATTCTTTTAGCTACCTGACTCACTCGCTCACAAAGAAGGACACGAGAACTCTGTCAGTGTGGTTTTATTCCCTGTAAGATAAACAGACAGAGTGGCTGTCTCGGAAAGGAGAGAGCAGCAGCGGCAGCAAGGGGTGGGGGGCTGCTTTTATAGGAATTTAGGGCCTTGGTGAGCAGGATGGTGGCTTTGAGACTTCTGAGAAACAGAAACTGTTGATAGGAAACTTAGAAACTGCTGTGGGGGACTTAGAAACCGCTGTAAGTGATAAGGGATTTTGCTACACTTGGGTGCAGCTGCTGTTCAAGCTGTGTGTTTAAGGAAACTTAACATTCCACCTAACAGTGATGAAGTATGGGAGAAAGAGGAGTAAAAGACAAATTTTTAGATTTGAGCCTTTGAAATTGAGTGAAGTGCAGTTGAATAAAGATGTGTAATATTGTTGGATAAGGGGGTCTGAATGTGAAGAAGAAGGTGTGCCAGGATCTGGATATTACCTGGGCATTGCCACCTAGAAGATATCCCACTGAAAAGTGAGATTTGAGTCCTGGGGTGATTCAAATAATTAAATATGTCAGATTTTACTTAAGAGTGGAGTAAAATGAGGACTACAAGAGACCATTGGTGGTCATGGTGTACGTTACAATTGGTCTCAGTTGCAGGGAGAAAAGCCTGATTGGGGTATGTTCAAAAGTGAATGGATTTCTTCAACAAATAAATGGATGTGGGGGAACTGAGATGGGGGAAGGATCCCATAGTTTAAGAATATAAAAAGACGCATCAGCCAGACACAAAGGGGTGGACTTTATTGGATCTTGATATAATTGGATCCAAATACTCATTTGCTTTTGATATTATTCATTTATTTTTAAATGAGACAATGGTTCTCTGGTTATGTTAAAAAAATGAGTCCTTAACTTCTAGAGATGCATGCTAATATGAAGTACTATTTATGGGTTGATAGTTGTTGAAGTTGGGTTATAAGTACACTGTTTTTCTACTTATGTGTGTTTGGAACTCTCCACATAACAAGCATTTAAAAAATGAAATCAAAGTACCTTAAAGAGGTAAAATTGACAACTTTTATCAGAATAACCACCTTATTTTTTATGTGCAATATGCTCTTGTAAAATTCTCTTGAATTTAGAAATTTGACCTTTTGTGAAAATAACCCTCAAAGCAAACCTTTTACTTCTCTTTTTTCTCAAATTGTTAATTTCTTGCCTGGAAATATAATGGACATCTCTGAATTCCTAAGTAAGATAAAAGGCGAATAGATGAAGAAATGGAAATTGAAAATATATTATTGACTCTCAAATCATGTGCACAAATATTACCAGATTAAAAAATGTATATAACTAGCATATAGAGTCCATCTCATTCTTTTTTTTTGTATTTGATTTTTTATTTCTTTCTTTTTTTAAATATAATTTATTTTATTATCATTAATCTACAATTACATGTGCAATATTACGATTATTAAACTACCCCTTCATCATGTCCCCCCCACCAACCCCATTACAGTCACTGTCCATCAGCGTAGTGAGATGCTATAGAATCACTACTTGTCTTCTCTGAGTTGTACTGCCCTCCCCGTGCCCCCCCAACATTACATCTGCTAATCGTAATGCCCCTTTTTCCCTCTTATCCCTCCCTTCCCGCCCATTTTCCCCAGTCCCTTTCCCTTTGGTAACTATTAGTCCGTTCTTGGGTTCTGTGAGTCTGCTGCTGTTTTGTTCCTTCAGTTTTTTTCTTTGTTCTTATACTCCACATATGAGTGAAATCATTTGATACTTGTCTTTTTTCGGCTTGGCTTATTTCACTGAGCATAATACCCTCTAGCTCCATCCATGTTGTTGCAAATGGTAGGATTTGTTTTCTTCTTATGGCTGAATAATATTCCATTGTGTATATGTACCCTCTTCTTTATCCATTCATCTACTGATGGACACTTAGGTTGCTTCCATTTCTTGGCTATTGTAAATAGTGCTGCAATAAACATAGGGTGCATCTGTCCTTTTCAAATTGGGCTGCTGCATTCTTAGGGTAAATTCCTAGGAGTGGAATTCCTGGGTCAAATGGTATTTCTATTTTGAGTTTTTTGAGGAACCTCCTACTGCTTTCCACAATGGTTGAACTAATTTGCATTCCCACCAGCAGTGTAGGAGGGTTCCCTTTTCTCCACATACTCACCAACATTTGTTGTTGTTTGTGTTTTGGATGTTGGCCATCCTCACTGGTGTGAGGTGATATCTCATTGTGGTTTTAATCTGCATTTCTCTGGTGATTAGCAATGTGGAGCATCTTTTCATGTGTGCCTGTTGGCCATATGAATTTCTTATTTGGAGAAGTGTCTATTCATATCCTCTGCCCATTTCTTAATTCGATTATTTGCTTTTTGTTTGTTGAGGTGCGTGAGTTCTTTATATATTTTGGATGTCAACCCCTTATCGGATACGTCATTTATGAATATATTCTCCCATACTGTAGGATGTCTTTTTGTTCTACTGATGGTGTCCTTTGCTGTACAGAAGCTTTTCAGCTTGATATAGTCCCACTTGTTCATTTTTGCTTTTGTTTCCCTTGCCCGGGGAGATATGTTCATGAAGAAGTTGCTCATGTTTATGTCCAGGAGATTTTTGCCTATGTTTTTTTCTAAGAGTTTTATGGTTTCATGACTTACATTCAGTCTTTGATCCACCTTGAGTTTACCTTTGTGTATGGGGCTAGACAGTAGTCCAGTTTCATTCTCTTACATGTAGCTGTCCAGTTTTTCCAACACCAGCTGCTGAAGAGGCTGTCATCTCCCCATTGTATATCCAAGGCACTTTTATCAAATATTAATTGACTGTATATGTTTGGGTTAATGTTTGGATTTTCTATTCTGTTCCACTGGTCTGTGGGTCTGTTTTTGTGCCAATACCAAATTGTCTTGATTACTGTGGCTTTGTAGTAGAGCTTGAAGTCAGGGAGTGTAATTGCCCCTGTTTTATTCCTCCTTCTCAGGATTGCTTTGGCTATTCGGGGTCTTTTGTGGTTCCATATGAATTTTAGAATTATTTGTTCCAGTTCATTGAAGAAAGCTGTTGGTAGTTTGATAGGGATTGCATTGAATCTGTAGATTGCTTTAGGTAGTATGGCCATTTTGACAATATTGATTCTTCCTAGCCAAGAGCATGGGATGCATTTCCATTTGTTAGTGTCCTCTTTAATTTCTCTTAGGAGTGTCTTGTAGTTTTCAGAGTACAGGTCTTTCACTTCCTTCGTTAGGTTTATTCCTAGGTATTTTATTTTTTTTGATGCAATTGTGAATGGAATTGTTTTTCTGATTTCTCTTTCTGTTAGTTCAGCATTAGTGTATAGGAAAGCAACAGATTTCTGTGTGTTAATTTTGTATCCTGCAACTTTGCTGAATTCACATCTCATTCTTTTAAATGTTATTTTTGACAGTGGAGTTAGAGTTGATTATAATTTAAAAAAATCACCTGCTCATCTTTATTTTCTAACTGTTATGTAAGGCATATGGCTAACCTTGTTTAATTTTAACGTTAACAAGAAACGAAAAGGAACGGAACTACCAGCCGCCCCTTTCATCGATAGAAAATATAAACAGAACTGCCCCACAGCAATCGCCGCGGGTCGCTCCGCAGCCAGATAGCTGCAAGGGGGCGGGGGGCAGGGGGCGGGGGGCGGGGGACGGGGAAGGCGGGTGAAGAGGAATAGGCGCAGACGCAATAGCGAGCAATCGGTTAAAGGACAGTTCTTTCAGCCAATCAAGAGACAGCGGCGGTGGCTTTCCCTCCTGGGGGAGGAGGCCGGAAGTCGTTTCCGGCTGCGAAGGCGAAGGCGACTCCCAGTGTAAACGCAGAGCTGAGGTGAGTGGGCGGCGACGGCTTGGGGCTCGGTGCCGCGTGCATTTCTCCTTCCGGACCCCCCGGCTTCGTCGGGGCGGGCAGGGATCCCGGGAGGCCTGGCGCAGGTTGCGCTCGCCTGCCTTCACCCCGCGCGTCCCTCGGAGAGCACCGCCTCCCCGCTGCCCGCAGAGGCCCGGGTGGACAGCCCGGCGGAAGGTGCCCTCAGCGCGGCGTCCTTGGGGCTCTCTCCGGGTGGGTGGCCAGGCCGGACTAGAGGTTGGGAGTCCGGGGGTCTAGCCCCGCGCCGCCCGTTTTCTAAGGTGTTGGCTTGGGCAAGTCATCGGGCCTCTCCGGCCTGTTTAAAATGAAAATAACCACCCTGCCTTTCCTCCTCAGGGAGCAGCCCTGATATCAGCTGAATTAATGGAAAACGGGGGAGGGAGGTGGAGCCCCAGCCTAATCGTCAGATTCATCTGGAGAGGTTTTAAAAGTCGCATTCCAGCGGCCGCATTTACAGCGGACAGAATGAATCAAATGTCTGGGGGTGAGACCTTCGAATACCTTTTGTTTTTTGTTAAGCCCCCAGAATGGAACAGACATTGCAAGGTGGGCCTGGAGTCAGATAGCCGGATATGATACCTGGCGCTCGTTTTATTAAAGACCTCCATCGTCTTTGAAAAGTTCAGTCTAGAGAAGTGATAGAGAAGTACGCCGATTCTGTAGTATGTCATGTTCCTGTTGCACAGTTAGAAGCTTCAGAGTCACTGATTTAAGAGAGCTTGTATTGTGCAGCTAGAAGGACCGAGCGTAAGAATTCCTGCTGTGCACTCAGTAGCAGTCTTTTGATCTGGTGCAAACCCTCCCCCTCATTGGAACTTGGGATCCTCATCTCTAAAATGAAATTGATAATAATACTCAACTCATAGAGTTGTTATGAAGACTAAGAGGCTATAACAACGGTACCTGTTACCTAGTTGGTCTTTAGAAAATTGCGGCTTAAATAGAGCATTCCACGTGGTGCTGGGAAGCACAAAACAGGACTCCCAACCTAAAAAAGCTTGAGTGAGGTGAAACCTGGGCTGTCTAAAATTTATTCTTAAGTACCACATCAGCGCTAATTCTCTGATTTTGGAAATTATATGTTTACAAGAGAAATGCTTGTAGTATTTGACGGTACAGGAATGAGAGACCTGTAAGGAAAATGAGGGAAAATGTTAACATTTGGAGAATCTGGATGAAGAATATGGAATGTTCTTTATACTCTTCGTACAACTTTTTTATAACTATGTTTAAAAGTTTTAAGAAGTTTATAGCTATTTGCAACTATTATAAGTGTGTTGTAAATGAGTAAAACAGTGCAATGTTTAGAATCACCCCCCTTACCCCATGCCCTTTAATCCCTTTTTCCTTAATGGCTGTGTTGTATTACTTAGCTGTCATATAGATGAAGTGATGGGTTATTTCCACCTTATTTCCTACTCTTTTCAAACAGTGCTGCATTGAACATTCATAATCTTATAGACATTTTTGTGTACTTGTACCAATATTTTCTTAGGATAAATTTCTAGAAATAGAGTTGGTTCAAAGAATATCAGCATCTTAAATTTTGGTATGCCACATGAAATTCCAATGTATATTTGTATCCTTTTCTATCAGTCATATAGGAGAATTCCCTATATTCTCTCGGGTGGCACTGGTTTACCACCGAATGTTATGTGATGGTCGTGAGGCTTATATAAGAGCTGAGGTGAGGGATGCGCTCCCTCTCAGGTTTGCTGCAAAGCCAGAACAGCTAAGATTTCTGCTTCTAAGATTGGGGTCACCACTGAAGAAACTCAGAGGAAGGAGAGTGTGATCTCTGCTGGAATCCAGGGCCTGCTGAAAAGGTGTTCTAATATTTGTTGAATTATGGAATATTTGAAATCTTGATAGTCTGTTAAATGAAAAGCATCCTTTTAAAAATTTGCTTTTAAGAGTATCAGTTTGAATATTCTCCCACCTTTATTCAGCATTTGCATTTTACCTTTTGCCTATTTTTCTATTTTTTTTTTTTTAAATACAGGTTTTTAGAAAACCTCACTCAGTGGACCTTTATCAAGGATCTGACACCTTCTAGGTATTGTTTGAGGTGCTGGAGGTAGAGTTGTGAACAAGTCAAGCAATTCCTGAAGTCATAGTGCTTTTCTTTTAGCAGGGATGCAGTTCAGAAACACATTAAAAAAAAAAAAGCAAAACAAAATTTCTAGTATTTGCCCTTCTTTAGCGTGCAAGCATTTTTCTCCCAGAAGAATAGGATTGTCTTGTAATTTTGCTTTTATTTTCCTATATGGAGTTTTTAGACGTGTTTTGGTAGTCACACCTGTTGATTTTTTTTATAGTAGCTTTAAAACTTGTAGCTAGTTATTTCTTTTCTGTTTTCCTTGATAAATTGACAGCAACACTACGATGGAGGCTGTGTTTCTTGCTTATTCTTGAAGATAAAAATGTATTGTTTGAGATCTTTAGTTTCTGAATCCTTCCTCTACTACTTACTCTGACTTTCCTCAAGCAGCTCAACCTTTCTGAGCCATAGTCACTCTTCTTTAAAATGGAAAGAGTACCTTTCTCTTCTCTGTTTTCTCACAATCATGAGAAAAGTATTCAGAACATCTGGCACATAATATGTACTCAGATATTATCTGTCATGAACACCATTCCTGGATACTCATTTTCATAGACAGACAAACTAATTATTTGAAGGAGTGAATATACATTAAGGATGTTTGTGCCTGCTTCCAAATTCCCATTGATTTGGAGCCCTCTTGAAATGGAGATGCTTGACAAATATTCATCAAGTTCCTTTGTGCAAGTTGTGGACACTGTGATAGTCAAAGTTTTTCCCCTTGGGGAGCTTTTTGCTGATCAGGGAATCAAATCAGATAGTAGTACAGAGAATAAAAGAGGGAAGGCAGGATCTGCTTCCCCTCTTTGGGGAGCAGATTCTTTAATGAATACTCAGAGAAGTTATTTCTGTAGAGATGATATTTTAAGGCAGTGCCTGAAGGAGGAAGAGAAGTGTGTGGAAGGATCCAAAGGCAGAGGAGGTTGGTATAGTTCAAGAATTGTGTGTGAATACTAGATTGAAGACAGTATTGCTAGGATATAATGAGGGAGAAGGCATCGGGTATGAGAACAATTATGCTGGCTGTTACATAGCAGAACAACAGTGAAATCAAAAAGATCCCTGGGGACATCATTGTATTCTGGGCAAGAGGGAATGGTGGCATTTTAAGAACTGGTGAATTTCAGGTTAAGATGTGGATTCAACAGGACTTGATAAGCTCAGATGTGGGAGAGGAGGTAAAAATGGAGGATTAAGCTAACCTTTAAGTTTCTGACCTGAAATAGTAGGTAGGTAATGGGACATTTTTGCTGAGGTTGGAAATATTTAGAAACAGTGGGAGGAACGGGGTTTATGGTGTGTGTGTGTATGTGTTTACAATGGACAGAATCAAAGAATTATTCTTTTTTCAGAAAATTTATTTTAAGGTTGAATGACTTATGAGATATCCAAAAGGAGCTCAGAAATAGTCTGGATTGGAAATAAAAAAGTAAAGAGTCATGACCATATATACTGGGATCTCTCCACTATGGCACAACATACTGACATTTTGGGCAGTTTATTCTTTGTGGTGGGGTGGGCTGCCCTGTGCATTTTAAGTGTTTAGCATCCCCAGCCTCTACCCATTAGATGCCACTAGTATCCCCTCCTCCAGTTCTGACAACTAAAAATGTCTCCAGACCTTGCCATACGTCTTTTGGTGGGCACATTGCCCCAGTTTAGAACCGTGAATAGAAATGGTATTGAAGGCTGAGGATTGACTGAGACTACCCAAGGAAGAATATAGAGCAGGGGTCTAAAACTGGCCAGCAGGCTACAAGGATTATTGTAGATAAGTTCTTTTTGACCTCACAGTACTTGACAGCTTCTGAAATTAATGACCAGTATTTAAAAATTTTGAGATTTCGTGTAAAGTCTGGATTTTTTTTCCCTTTCTTGAAATCAGAACATCAAGAAACTGAGGAATCGTGAATCTTCCTTCTCAGGTGAGTGCTGATGGTGGCGGCTTTGTGGTCTGGCATGAATGTGCTTCGTTCATACTAATTCCCGAGGGCTTCACTCTCTATGGTGCCTGCCTTTTTACCAAACAACTTTTGGTATTAAGTTGGTGATTTCCTAATGTAAAGGGAGAGAAGAGGCCCAGGACAACCCTTTGAAGCCCGCCAATATTAAAATCTGGATAGAGGAGAGGCAGTAAGGAGACAGAGCAAGTGGCCAGTGAGGTAGGAGGAGAACAAATGTAGGCTCACAGAAGCTGAGAGAGGAGAGTGTGTTGAAAAGGAAGAAAATTGTGCTGTGATATTTTATCACCTTAGAAAAATACCCATTGAATTTGGTCATGTGGTGATTGTTAATTACGTGATGATCTTTTTGTGGAGTTAGGAGGTTAAAGGAAGATTGGATAGTGACAAAAGTGAATATGCAGAAGGCTAGTAAAGCAGTGAATTGTGTATTAAGTAGAGAAGGAAAAATACTTGGATGATTCAGCATATATGCAAATTAGAAAAGGATGGCGGCCTTTACCTGTTGTAAATGTTAATTTTAGAAACTTAGGATGTCATTTTGTCCTGGGGTCCAAACAGCCAGGAACAGAAAAGGAAATTATTCTGTTTGTAGTCAGCCAGTGTGACATGTTTGTTTTGTAGCTCTGCTCTGAATCTTTGGTCTATTTCTGTAGGTTCTTGATCCTTCATGATGGGTGAGCCACAGCAAGTGAGTGCCCTTCCGCCACCTCCGATGCAGTACATCAAGGAGTATACAGATGAAAATATTCAGGAGGGCCTGGCTCCCAAGCCTCCACCTCCAATAAAAGACAGCTACATGATGTTTGGCAACCAGTTCCAATGTGATGACCTTATCATCCGCCCTTTAGAAAGTCAGGGCATCGAACGGCTTCATCCTATGCAGTTTGATCATAAGAAGGAACTGAGAAAACTCAATATGTCTATCCTTATTAATTTCCTAGACCTCTTAGATATCTTGATAAGGAGCCCTGGGAGTATAAAACGGGAAGAGAAGTTAGAAGATCTTAAGCTGCTTTTTGTACATGTGCATCATCTCATAAATGAATACCGACCCCACCAAGCAAGAGAGACCTTGAGAGTCATGATGGAGGTGCAGAAACGTCAGCGCCTTGAAACAGCTGAGAGATTTCAAAAGCATCTGGAACGAGTCATTGAGATGATTCAAAATTGCTTGGCTTCTTTGCCTGATGATTTGCCCCATTCAGAAGCAGGGATGAGAGTAAAAACTGAGCCAATGGATGCTGACGATAGCAACAATTGTACTGGACAGAATGAACAGCAAAGGGACAGTTCAGGTCATAGGAGAGACCAGATTATAGAGAAGGATGCTGCCTTGTGTGTCCTCATTGATGAAATGAATGAAAGACCGTGAAGGATATTTTTCTTGTTTTTCTTTTTTCCTTTTAGCAGAAAGAATAATATTTTAGTTAATTTGCTCTTGGAGAGTCGTAAAAGAGATAGAACTAGAAGTCATGTAAACAGCTTGACACTCCATCTTTATCAATTATGAGATGTCACAGGCAGTAATTTTACTGCATGGCAAGCATCGGCAAATGAGTTTGCTGATATTAGACAAGAGCGTGTGCTGCTGTTGTGTGGGACATACTTGTTTTTGGAGTTGCAGTAGATGTTGAAACTAACCATAGTGATCGCAGGCTTTCATCCTTGAAAGTATATTTGCCATTTTCTTTAAGAATGACAAATAAAGGAAATCAAGCTGTGTAAATGTGAAATTATGAAGTCTTCAGATTTATTTCACTTAAAACTTTGCTTAAGTTCTAAAAAAGTAATGTTAAGTGCTAAGAGAGAGGAACCTCATATTGTATTTTCCCTCTTGACTGCTACTGTAAACACACCATCTCAGCTCTTCTCCCTATCCTGGATGGGTCCCATAACTTTTTCCAGTCACTTAGATAATAAGCCTTTTGATTACTTTTAGTTACAAACATTGATTTTAGTAAATAAAGTGTGTATGTATTTAGCTATACACTTCCTTTAAAGTTAACCTGAGACTTGCTTAAGGCAGGAATCCTGCAATGGGAAGGGGGTTTGGTGGCTGACTGTCAGATGTCCAGTGAACATTGCTTCCCTGGGATAGGTCGCTGAGATACGGCTGCCCTGCTAGGGACTATGTTTTCCCATTCCCCTAGCATCTGTGTAAGGCCTTGTGCCTGAGCTCTTAGAAGTAGAATATAGGTGTAAAAATCCAGCTATGCCCCATAGGGATTTTTGGCATGATGCTTCATTCCCTTCTGCTGGATGGATAGCCACACCTGGGATAACTTTAGAAGCCATTTGAAGATGATAAAGGCTTGGTTAGTTGGGTCCTGAAATGACCAAGGACTGGCTCCTCCTTTCATTAACCCACCTTTTCAACCCCTGCTGATTTGACTTACTTGAGAAAGAGGACAACTTTTTTGAGAACTGAGATTTTATTTCCACACTTTTGGTTTTCTCACTTCCATCCTCTCTTGCACCAGGGTACCTTGTATCTGAGGTTCTGCCAGGCCTTTCTTTTAATGTAGACCACATAGTCAGCCCCATTAGCATCACTTAGGGATTTGTAAGAAATGCAGATTATCAGCCCTCACCCCAGACCTCCTAAATCAAACTAGGGGGTGAGGCCCAATAAGCTGTGGTTTAACAAGCACTCAGCCAATTCTGATCCATGCTTAAGAATCTCTGATAAAGACAGTACTTCTTCCCAGATGTCCACTTTCTAGTCTTCCCTCACGTCCTGGTTTCCAGTATACCACCCTTTGGGGATTTGCTCCACTAAGGTCTCCAGTCTTAGAGGTGTCAGAAGTCCAGTTTAAAGTGGTCACCGGCCAGTTCTATATGTGAAATACTCGTTCATCCTTTTCTTTAAAATTTTTGGGAATGTAGGCTGTTCCTAGGTAGGCACTTCTCAGGCGGCTAGCTGGCCAGTCTTTTTTTTTTTTTTTCTTTCTTTCTGGTATATGTTTGCTGAGATCTTTGGGATCCAGATATTTCAGAGGATAGTCTGGGCTCTGTTAAGCTTAAATTATAGGGGGAGAGGATCCCCTTTATCCTTTGTGAGAGAGCAAGCTGGACATTGCATAACATGAGCTGCTTTCTAAAGAAATCTTTGACTTAAAACCTTGAGAAGGGTGTTGGGCTAAGAGAAATAAAACCAATTTTTGGCTGCTTTGCAAATCCTTGCATGAAAAAGACCCTAATCAAATCACATTATAATGTTGACTTACATCAGCTGAATGTGAACTTTGTATGTGTGTGTGTGTATTGAGGGGAGATTAAAATTACATGAAGAATCTTAAATTCTTTTTGTGTGTGTGTCTGAATGTGTTTTAAATTCTGGGTTCAGGAGAATCTGATCTTAAATGTCTGGGTTGAGCCTGACATAGACAATTCTAAGAGCTGTAATGTGAACTCCTGCTACTACAATGGGATAAAGGAACCCTAGTGGTTTGATAGTTATTAAGTTTAAAAGTTTATAAAGTATTTCGATCTTGTGAGAATCAAAATATATCTGTATATCTGTTTATATAATGAATATTCTTGATAGATTTATTCCTCAAAGTGAAATATCTGGAAGAATATTCTGGATACCTCTTGAAATTACCAATGCCTAGGCGCCCCAGACCATAGACATTCTGATTTTATTGTTCTGGAGTATGGCCATGCATTGGTTTTAAGAAATCTGTAGATGACTTTACTATGCAGTGGGTTAAAGGAGTATTGCATTATCATACCCTCTCCTTGAATTAGTTGAAGCAAAAAAACTTGTTGAAGAGGTAACTGTGTTGTTATGTGATGAAATGATAAGTTGAACATCTAAACTATGAAGAGGACTGGGAGGGTCTCCAGGACAGCTGGAGCTCAAACTCCAGCCAGACCCCCTCTCTGTCTTTCCCAGTCTGGCTTCTCTCTGATAGCTTCATTCTCTTTACCAACCAACTTTTTTCATAGAATGGGTGGAGAATATGGTGCTAACAGTTCCCAGGTGTTAAGTTTGCACCACTGTCCAGTCAGCTGTAATCCTGTAAGCATTAGTTCCCAAAATGTCCAGGTGTGGGAGGAGGTAGTCCACCTGTCAGGGGAAAGGAGGTGCTAAGCTGACCATACTGTGGATATCTACTACAAATTAAAGACAGATAAACTTTTTATATAAATTACAAAAATAAAAGGTGGTACTAATTTATATTCCCCTTACCTATAGGAGGGTGGTCCCCCCAGTCATTCATTGATTTATTCATTGTATTCATGGACTGCTATTGTCCTCTTTATGCCTGACACTGGTTTATTTGCTGGTAGTATGAAGTGTGGGGAGGAGATGGAAGAAAGATAAATAACAAAACAAGTTAATTTTGGAAGGTGTAAGTTTGTCCCTCGACCATCCAGCCATTGTACCACTCAGAAGAATCCTCCAGTTGTATGTCCATTGCCTGCTCATAATGCCCAGTCCACATAACCTCTTTTCAAGCTGTGTTACCTGATCACGTTTATTAAGGGCTTTGGAAGGCAGCTCCAATTGTGCTGTGCTGTATTTCAGAGAAAAGGCCTCTGCTAGGTCCGGAGACCACTGCAAATAGCAAGTGCAAGTGTCTCATGAGGAAATGAATTGGTATGATTTGGGTGAGAAAGGCTATTGTGGCTGCAACATAGTGGGGAGGTTGGAGCTAGAGAAGCAGATGGGGGGCAGATTTCAGGATTTGGAAAGCCAAGGGAAGTTTTTTTTTATCCTAAATCTGATGGGAAATCAATAGCAAACATATATATGGTTTTGTTGGCACTTTTCTAAACACTTTACATACACAAAGTCATTTCATCCTCACAACAACCCTATGAAATCAGTATGATTTTTACACCCATATTACAGATGAAGCAGAGGCTCAGAGAAGTTTTGTAATTTACTCAACGTCTCCAAGCTTCTGAGTGGTAGAGCCAGGATTGAAACGTTGTAGTCTAAAAGCTTAAGCACTTAACCTCCATACTTCCCCACTCTTCTACTGAATCATGTAGTTAATAAGTCATACTAATAGATAGTGGAGCCAAGAGTGGAATCCAGCATTTGGACCCTTAAGTCCATACTCTTAGACACTACACGACACTGGACTGAGGGAGGAAGATTTGTAGATGGAAATAACGAGCAGCCTTTGGACATGTTCAGGCCTTTATATCTTAGACTTCTGTGGGAATCTTCCTAAAAACCTATGTTGGTAGATTTTATCCCCACTATGAAACAGGAGCAGCTTTGTGGTTTGCCCAGGTGGTATATTCAAATTAGAATCAGGTCAGGAGTCAACAAACTTTTTCAATAAAGAGTCAGTGAGTAAATATTTTGGGCAGTGGAGACCATAAGGTCTCTGTCACAACTACTCAACTACTATGGTTATGAAAGCAGCCTAGGCACTATGTGAGCAAGTGAGTGTGGCTATGCTCCCATATAACTGTAGACACTGAAACTTGAATTTATTTTCACGTTATAAAATATTCTTTTTATTTCTTCCCAACCATTTAAATATTTAAAATGATTCTTAGCTTGTGGACTGTACAAAACAGGCAGCCAACGGTATTTGGCCTACAGGTTATGATCTAGGTGGTTGTATTCTCAACTGGAGGGTTTTCGCAAAACCACAGTGTGTTTCCACTAATAGTCACAGAAATAAAAATTAAAGGATTGTTCTAAGACCTAAGTGAGACAACAAAGCATTTAGCACAATTTCTGGTATTTAGTAAGCTATCAAAGGTCAACTATCTTTCCTGCTGAGTGTTTTGTCCTTCGCATTTGGCACTTGGAAAAATTTAAGAACTGTTTTCAAATTGTAATGTGATGAGTCTAACAGTAAGTGGCACTCTCACCTCCAGTTTAGAAGCTGCCGCCAGAGGGCAGAGGGGAATAAGATGAAGAAACTCAGGAACTGCTTGTTACACTGAGCTTTTTATTCAACAAATGAGACTTGCTGTCTGTGCCCATCTGTGGCCTACAAAATCTTTTCTCATGGAGAGGATAGGGCGTGAATTTTTCAAAATAATCAGTACCATGTTGTGAATTAGAGTCTTTTGATCAGGGCCTTTTCCCAGGGCTGCCCAGATAAGACCTGGGGAAGACCCTCAGCACTGTTGATTGGTACTGAATGGATGATGACAGTAGGATACTCCTCTCATTTGCTTAACACATATGACCCATTTCTGTAAAGCTGCTGGGTCCTTGCCCTGCGCTCTAGTTTTGGAGTAAGAAAAGACCTTCAAAGGATGGGAGTCAGGTGGGGAGGTGTGGCTGGCCAGGAATGCATTGTGTCAGAACTACACAGAAAAATGCCTTTCAGGTCTTTATTGTTTTTCATGATTATTTAGTCATTCAACAAACAGAAGGATCTACTATGAATACCAGTATCTATTAACAGCCATTAAAAATGAGAATACTGATAGGAAAAGATACTCTAGATATGATAAAAGCAAATTCCTGGATATAGTCCAGGTCTACATTTGTGTTTAGGCATAGTCAAATTAGAAAAATACTAAATTTTATAGATGAAGAAATTGAGACTCAAGAATGTAACTTGCCACACATCAAGGATACTTAAGATAGTAAATGGCAAAAATAAAGCTCAGGTTTAATAGAAAAAGAGCAAGGTATGGTAGAATTTGGGCTCCATTATATACTAGCTGAGTAGCCTTAGTTGAAACTCAAATTCCCTTAACTATGGTAATAATAAATAGTACCCATTTCACAGGGTAGGTACCGTATAATGTTGAGAATGAAGGGAAGAACCACTTGATTTCTGAAACTCATTTGTCCCCAGGCAACATACTCAGTTAAGTCTTAGGCTTGCTAATCATGTGTGCGGAAGCATCAGATCTAGAAGGGCTGGGGTGCTGCCTGAGAGGCTGGAGTGTTGTGTCCGCCTGGAGCTCTGAGTCACTGCTAATTACAGGGGAAATGATAAAGGGAAAAAAAAAAGAGGAAGGCACACAAATAATAGCAGAAGTGAAAAGGGACAATGTTATAGATTTTAGAGACATAAATAATATGAAAATATTATAGAAAACTTTATACTGATGAATTCGAAAATTTAGACAAAATGTATAAATTCTTATAAAATTACCAATATTGGTTTAATAATAGGAAACTTGAAAGGCTTTCTATAATTTTTAAAAAAGCGAACCAGTACGTAAGATCTTCTTACAAAGAAAATTTCGTGTTCAAATAGCTTTGCTGGGAAGTTCTACCAAACATTGCTAGAAAAAAAAAATCTTAGCTCATACATCTCTTTCAGAGAATAAAAAAGAAGGAACATTTCCCAACTCTTTTATGAGATTAGCATAAACAAAATATTAGCACACTGAACCCAGTAATATGTCAAAGTAATGTTTTATGGCCAATCTGTTTATTTTAGGACTGTAAAATAGAAAACTAATTAATGTAGTCTGTCACGATAATAGATAAAAGAAAAATCATTTCATCATTTCAGTAAATGCAGAAAAAGCATTTTATAAAATTTAGTATCCATAAATGAAAAAAAAAATGTTTTAGGAGATTGAGGAACAGAAGAGAACCTCCTTAATCTAACAAATGGGAGCTCCATAAACCTATGGCACGTATTATTTCTCAAGGTGGAAAGCTGAAACCTTTCCTTTAAGAGCTGAAATGAAGCAAGGATGCGTGATATCAAAACTTCTATTAAATATGTACCAGATTTTGTGGCCAACATGGTAAGAAAAAAAAAAGGATTGAAAAGGCAGAAATTAAACTGTCATTATTTGTGGAAAAAATGCTTGTTTACATAGAAAATCAAATAATATCTACAGATAATTTATTAATAATAGAGTTTACTAGTTGGAGAAAAAAATTAACATCTAAAAATAAAATGCATTTTAGAATACCAGCAACAAACAGAAAATAAAAAATTTTAAATTAGATACTATGTAAAATAGCATCAATAAAGTACCCAGGAAAAAAAAAATCACAGAATAAGTTGAAGACCTGTGTAGAGAAAAGTTTTTAAATTTTGTTAAGAGTCATTGTTAAAGCTATAAATATAAGGAGAGATAAAACATGTTTATGGATTGGAACACTTGATATTGTAAAGAGGTCAGATATATTCCACATTCGTCTGTGGATTCAAAGCAAGCCAGTTAAATGTCCACCAGGCTTTTTTTTTTTGGTTTGCTTTAATTTGGTAAGATGATTCTAAAATGTATAGGAGGTACAAAGGACCCAGATAGCCAAGATGACCTTGATAAAATGACTAAGGGGAGGATTTGTCCTCTGTGATAAATCCTACCATAAAGCTGCAGTAATTAAAACAATATATTATATTGATAGAAGGAAAAGCAAATATACCTAAATGATTGGTACAGGATAGAAAACCAAGAAACAGATCCATGCCTGTGTGATTTTTGAAATGTAGCAGAGATGGCATTACAAAGTAGTGGGAAACTGATAGAAGTTTCAATTAATGGGGCTGGTACAAAACATACAAAAATCAATTCTGAGAGGATTAAAGGCCTAACAGTGAAAGACAAAAGTGTAAAGCTTTTAAAACTAATAGAGACAGATATTTTCATAATTGCTGGATAAGAGAATTCTTAAATAAAATACAAAAGTACTACCCACAAAAGAAAAGGCTAGTAAATATAACTACATTAAATTTAAAAATTGTGTGTTCAAGTAAACACACCATAAATAAGTGAAAAGTGATGAAGTAGGGGAAATATTTATAATAGGTTAAACCAGCAAAGGACTAATATCCAGAATATATATTCTTAGAAACCAATAGGAAAAAAAGAGAAACCTAACAGAAAAGTGGTCAAAAGACTCAAAGACTCATTTGTCCCCCTACCCCTCCCCAAATCCACATGGTTCATAAACAAAAGTGAACATGCTTATAAACCTCATTAATAATGAGGGAAATGCAGAGTCAAGTCACAGTGAGATGCAATTATACCCTTTACCAGGCTGGGAAAAATTTTAAAAAATCTGGCAGTACCAAGTGTAGATGAGGAAGTGAAATAAGAGAAATATTTATACACAGTTGGTAGATGTCTTGGAAAACAGGTATTATCTGATAAGGTTCAAAAAATATATATATATCCTCTGACCCTGTAATTCCATTGTCAGAAATAAATTCCAGAGAAGCTCCTATATGTGTATATATTAGGATATCTGAATCCTAATACATGGGTTTCATGTATGAGAATGTCCTCATTGCCTCTGATAACTGAAACAAGACAAAATGTTCATCTAAAATAGAATGAACAAATAATTTGAGACATATTCACTCCCAGGAAAACAATTTGGTAATAAAAACAACCTACAGGGATATACAACAGCATGAATGGCTTTCGCAAATACAATGTTGAGTGAAAGAAAGAAAACAGAAAAAAGCCTATGGATAATATGATTTCATTCACATGATGTTTGAAAACAAGCAAAATTACACATATAATTTTTGGATAAATACACAGGTGGTAAGACTGTAAAAAAGACAAATGATTATTACAAAATTTCTAATAATGATTACCTATAGGAGATGTGAAAGGTTTTGTGTTCAGGAAGGGACATACTGGCGTGGAGTAGGGGTCAGAGGGCCTTTAGGAGATTAGCAATGATTTGGTTTTTGTTTTGGGTCCTGGTTTGCTTGAGTATTTGCTTTCTCAGTATTAGTAAACCATAAGCCTAAGTTTATGCAATGTTTTGTACATGTTACATTTTCCATTAAATAGTAGTTTAACCTTAAAGCTACATTGTGACACACCATACACCCATTGTATTGGAAAAAATTAAAAAGTCTGACGTACTGATAGTGGTAAAGGTGTGGAACATTGTAAGAGTTCTCTGCTAGTGAGAATGAGAGCTGGAATATGCACTTTGGAAAACTGCTCACCATTTCCTTGTAAAGTGGATAACTGTGAAAAGAGAAAAATGAGAATGTGGTCAGAGACAAAGGGAGGTAATAGTAAAATGAAATAAGCAAGAGCCCTCACTGGGACTGATGATGAGTTTGTCGCTTAACTGAGGAGTATGATCAGCTTTACTCTGCGAACTTGGAGTGAAAGATTAATTATCAAACAAAAAGAAAGTAGAGGTGCCGCATTGGAGAACACGCTCAGGCTGAGGGACGACTCACACAGCTCCAGTACCGTGTGGCCTCTGTAGGAGGTGGTGGGACCTGCATTTTCAAGATGAGACCACAGATAGGAGTCTCCACAGTGACTCCTATGTAGCTCAACAGAATTTTCTTGATGGTACACCCCTTTTTACCCTTTTCAAAAATTTCATTACTGGGAGTCTTGTTGAGAGACTGAGGGCAGATTATTTCACCCCTCTACGCCTTTCTGCTACCCTGAACAAATTTGATTCCATGGGCAGGAGCAGTATTGACCTCCCTTGAAGGTGACTTGCTGTGTGTATTGTGATATCTTAAAATGCTTATCTGTCCTCACTGGGCCACTGTTTTCTGTCCGGAGGAGCAAAGAGCGCTGCAGAGGGCTCTAAGCTGGCCCTTCACTGGGCTGACTGTGACCTCAAACTTAATCTGTCTGGCATTCATCCATCCATTGTTACTAAATATCAAAACTCTCTATCAACACAAGAGTTCTTTATCATCAACCCAGAGTTGTGAAGAGCATATCCTTGTAAGTTAAAAAGCACAGTATTAATAAAATTCCTTTTTTTGTTTTTGTAAGAAGAAAAACCATGCATATTTAGAGGGGCAGATTTTTCTTTCCCCATCTCCCCATCCCTTTCAGGGAAGGCATCTGTCCTGGTCATTTGCTTTTGCTGCCCAGCATCTATTTCTCCTGAAACACACTGTGCTTTTTCTTTGGGGGAAATGCCCTCTCTCATTTTCAGAACATGAGGTTTCGGGATGTGACCCAGGCCCAACCCAATTAGTCCTTTTTGACCCTATGGACACAGATTGTTCAGGAATGAGTCTGTGACCCAGTCTGAGCCTTTGAGGGAATGTGAGTCCCTGGACTTGTGTGGGAGCAACCAAGAGATGTTGGGATGTGGATATGTGCTCTGCAGGTACTGGACAGGGGTGCCGTGCAGAATCTGAGGAAGGAGTCAACACTGGGCCAAGACAGTCAAGACAAGAACTAGGTCCTTGGTGACCTCACTGGGGCCATTGAGTCAGGTCTTGCCTAAAGCCAGACTTTTCAATACTGTCAGCCAATGAATGACATACATTTTTTAGTTGAAGTGAATTTGAGTTGGATTTTCTGTCATCTGCAATATAAATCAAGTTTTTGGTAAGAAAAGAAGAGTTGGTTGTAGTAAGATCATTCTTTGAGATGTGGTCAATAGTAAGGGAGAAATGTGTCTTGCAAATGTGTTGTTCTGAAGACCCTGAAATACCTGGAGTCCCTACCAAATATGCCCAGGATCTCTGGAGTGAAGTAGCACCTTCAGGGTTGGGAACTGGTGGGAGAGTGGAGAGCAACCAGATGCAGGTGAGCGCTGAGAGCACAAAAAATAAAAGTAAATGTCTTCCATCTGGGCTGGAGTCTGGGAAGTGACAGGCACTTTAAGGGGAGGATAAGGAGATGTTTGTGCCTTCTCCTGGATCCTGTTGTGTTCATGATGCTCATGACTGTCTAAGAGCGAGAACTTCCAGCGATACACCCACAAGATCAACTGTGGCTAAAACTTCAGTGTTTCCAGAGTCTCTCGCCTGGCCTTAGTGCATCTCCATATCAGTAGGTGTTTCCAAGCAGTGGAGAGAAGTAGGCCACCTCCATATCAATAGGTAATCATGAGGATGAGCAATGGCATATCTGGACCAGTGAGGTTGCGTGGGACCCCTTTTTGCATCTGGGTTGCAAGAGACGGGTGAACAGAAGTGGATGACTGCTTGTGAGCAATAAATGGGTTTCTCCCACTTTATTTCTCCCTTTGACTTATTTTGGTTTCAAAGGTATTTTGTCCCAGGCTGGGAAAATATTTTCTCCCCAGAGTTACACTGACATTAACACATTTGTATATATAGAGAGAGGTAAATAGAAAAATCTGAAAGGAGATCTATTGCATTGATTGGGTTTTGTGGTACTGGGATTAAAGCGTTTATTTAATTTATTTTTATTCTCATTCTGTTTTTCAGAATTTCCTACAGTGAATATGACTTAGTCAATAAAATAAAGGTTTTTCCAAGTACTGTATGGACACAAAAGGTCACAAGGACTATTAAAGGGAAGTCACACAGCTAACTTCAGTCTGGTAGTCAGAACAGCTAATTCAAAATTGCTTAATTTAATCTCTAACCCTTAATATCCATCCTTAGTGTCTTCCTTTGCAAAATTTTGGGACTAATGGTGCATGGAACCTAATGAGATTAGGTTAAATAGCAGATTTTCTATTCAAATGTAGTATGTGTAAGAGTCCACATTTAGGGGGCATTACAGTTATCTCCCCAATGAGCATTCCACTGCAGCTGCTCTATTGTGTAGGATAGATTCTAATTGGACTGGGTGTTTCCAGATAGTCCCACCTGTATCACCCATGCTTCCCTGTCTCATGACCTGGGTAAAATTTGCTCACTTCTATTTTATGAATTTTGTCAAGTGGCCTTTTAGTCATCTATAGTGTAGTTCTAACGACACATAATTGTAATGTTTCCATTTAGTGTGTGGAGTCTGAGATTTTCTGCCACTTTTCCTGCTGATGAAGGAAGAAAGCAAAACACTAACTTAATCTCTACAGTAGTATCATATGCAGTAGTTTTATGTAATATCTCTCTATGTAATTATAACCAACACTCAACAACTGTCTCTTAAGCAAGTTCACAGTACAATTTTCTAAGCACAATTTAGAATCTCATTAATCAGAATACAGAAGACTTCTTTACCAAAAACACATTCAAGGTCTTCTTTTAAAAAGCAAACTTCCTTTTCACATAACTAAAGAATCAGGCCTCAGTGGGTCTTCACATCTTTACAAATAAACAGACAGGAAGTGTCCATTTCCAGGGAATGATGACTTTGTTGTTTTCACCCAACGGGATCTCTATAGCTGCAGTGAGGACATACTATATGAGCTGAAATAGAGAGATCTTCAGGACAGAATGTTAAGTTAAAAAAGGTCCAAGCTGATCTATCTCAGCACCTCTGAATGTGGGGCAACCCGACAATTGTGATGGAAGCTCACAGCACCAGCTGTGAAACTTTCTTGTCAAAAGAGTCGATTCTGAATGTAACCAAACCTCTCGGGTTAGGTTTCATTTATAGGAAACACAAAGAAAAGAGGAATAACTTAAATTACAACACAAGGAAACAGATAAACCCAGAATATGGACAAGTGGTTTGTACCACCCGTCAATGGCAGTGGGGAAGGGACGGAAGACTGTTATAGATTAAAAGAGACTTAAGAGACATAACAACCAGATGCAATGGAGAAATCTTTTTGGGTCTGGGTTTAAACAAACCTATTATAAAAAGACATCTTTGAGATAATCTGGGAAATTTGATTATGGGTTAAAGAATTAGGTGTTGCTAAGACATCATTATAAATTTTGTCATGTGATAATGGTATCATGGTTATGTAGCAGAAGGTCTGTTTTTCAAAAAGAAGATACACACTAAGTCTTTCAGAGTGAAATAGCACAGTGTCTGGGGTTGGTTTTAAAATAAAAGTTTGATAATTGTGAATCTGTGTATTGGGAATTTTTATTCTCTATGCTTTTGTATATGTCAGAAGATTTTTATATCAAACAGTAAATAGAAAAGGCAAAATGCAAAACATGTATATGATTTGTCTAAGAAAGGAAGAAATAAGAATATGTATTTTCTTGTGTTTGTATTGGGATTGTACACAAGAGACTTAGGAAAATGGAAACCTATACGGTGGGTGGAAATTGGTAGACTTGGGGGTGGGATCAAGGCTTCTTAATGTAAGCTTTCATATTGCTTTAAATTCTAATCATTTGGATGTATGACCTAAGCAACCTTTTTTAAAAAGCATTAAAAGTTGAGTGAACATGAAAATATCAGAAACAACCCCCTATACACAGAAAAAAAGGAGGCTAGATTCTGGGCCCCTTCAGTGTCTAAACTTCAATGAATAAATTGTTAATGTTTTATAAAGCTGCTTCTAATAGCATTTCTAGAGGTGGACAGAAAACAGTAATAACAATAAAAAAAACAAAATCTGAGGACTGAAACTTTTAAGAGTGTTACCTGGGGTCATAGTTAGTAAATATGACCTCTGACCCCATGATTAAGTCACTCTAATTTATACTCAAATATGGGCATTTGCTGTTTGTTATTAGTTATATGAGCAGACATACTAAGGGCAAATATGACATTCATGAAACATAGTTTATAGTGAAAAAATATCTGGAGGGTAAGGGACTCATGTTCTCATTTGAAATGACCCATCATATGCATTTGGGCAAATCAACCTTTTTCAGGTCTCAGCTTCCTTATAATGAAGAAATTGACTATGATTTCTTGAGTAACTGCCAGCTCTGGGATGCTGTAGAAGCAAACGCACTGAACAAACTGCATATATATATATTAAATGCATTTAATGGCATAAAGGTGAGTGACAATGAAATTCAGGAAGGAAAGATGGAGGAGGGCCACAAGGTTTTCGGAAACTATTCAGTTTGTGAGCTCATTTCCCATTTTAAAAGAACCATTAACTTTTAAGGGTCTGAGATGCTACCGCAGTGATGGTAAGTGTGGCTGGAACTCAGCCCTTTCTGTCAATGGAAGCTGGAGCCCCTGCAGTAGGAGGAGGGGGGATATCTTTTGTATATGAGATGGAATTCTCCCTTAGTTCCCCCCACAGTTGGGGAAAGCAAGCACTGCAGAAAGCAGTGCATCTTCCCTAAGTGGAAGGGTTTGAAAGTTCAGGTCACACTCAGAATATTGGAGCAGGGATCTGGGCATAGATCACCTAACACAATTTCCTCATTTTATAAATTTTATAAGTGAAGAAACTGAGATCCAGCAAGGTTATATGATATGTTTCAATTTGTGTCAGAACAAGGCTAAGAATTCGGCTCATCATTGTAGTGGAGAGGGTGGATAAATGTGAGGATAAGGAACATACATTCATTTCCATATTCTCCAGCTCCTAGTACCGCACCCGGCACACAGCAGAGCTTCATTAACCCTGATCGCATGACTGACTAGTTGACTGAATGAATGCGTGGATCTGTTCCTTTCTTGTGTTTCCTGGTAACCAGCTGGATGCACATGCCAGCCATTTCAAGCCGAGGACTGTTTCATCAGAGATATTAGAGGGCTCTCTCTACTTACTGAGATGCTTTTCTTGCCTGAGTAACACTGTTCTTCCTCTGAGTATTGCTTCCTCTTATTTCACACTAACAGGTTAAGTATCAGAATGCGTACAGGATGTGTGTGGTAGCATGACAGCGAACTGGGGTTTCCTCTGATGTGACTGTAGACTTGGCGGTGACAGGAATGATTGGTAGTCAGATGCCCTGGGCCAGCAGTTGGGAAGAGTGGTCCCTGGTCCTGTGACTGTGGAGTAGAGACAGTTGCAGGACATACCCAGTACAACTGGAGAATTAGAACGGCACCTAGACAGAGCCATTGCTTGACTTTTCTTCTTCAGCACCCATGTTTTCACATTCTCCCTTTGACTGTGTTCTGCTGTTGCTGGTACCACTTACAAGTAAGTCTGGGTATGGACTTTTGCAATTGGATAGTGTCTGATGAAGATACAATGATGGTCACTGCAGTGTTAGAGCAAAAGTCCACTAGCACGGCTGTGGATAAATAAATTGTGGTATATCTACAAAGCAAAGAGTGAGGATGACTATACCTAATGATATGACTCTAAGTCACATGTTAGTTCAAAAACGCAAGGATCAGAACAATGCATATATTAGACTTCTATTTGTGTTCAGGGGAATGGGAATACACAAATGCTTCTTAATGTATAGATTCCAGGAAGGGGAGCTGGGAAATGAGAAAGAGCAGGGAAAGGGAGCATATTTCTCATATACCTTTTATACTGTTTGAATGTTTTACCATGTACCTATATATATATTTTAAAAGGTAATTAATTACAAACCTCCAAACAGCCTGTGAGTGGTTTCAAATACACAAGTTTCTTATTCAGTCAAGAGTTTTTATTCATTGTATGCCAGTGCTTAAAAAGAGAGAGATTTGTATTAGGTTGACTGTCCTTTGTTGATGAGCAAACTAGCCCAGATGGGTGAGCTGTGTCCTGGCTGACAATGACCCATTTTCTGACTGTCTGTTTCCATCAGCCTTGTCCTCTGGTGTTCACAGCACTGGGCACAATTCTCTCCTAGGGCATTGGTTCTCAGAGTGAGGTTCCAAGACCAGCCATGGCAATAATGTCTGCAAACTAACTAGAAATGCAGCTACTTAGCATGCCCCACCCCTCCAGACCTGTAGAATCAGGAATGCTAGCAGCAGAGTCTAGCCATTGGTGTTTCAACAAGGCTTCCCAGTGATTCTGATGCCCTTAAAGTCTGAGAATCACTGCCATAGCGAACCATCCTCCAAACAGGACAGCTTGGTTTCCTTTTTGTTTTACAAGGCATTACTTGGAGTTTTCCAGAAATGGACTAGCCTCACTCATTGCCTGCATCTTGTTCTCTTTGTCTTCTTATTCAGGGTCTTTGGAAGGAGTGTACATAGTTGAGGTGGGTCAGAATGCTAATCTGCCCTGCAGCTACTCTCCAGCTACCCCCGAGAATCTTGTGCCTGTGTGCTGGGGCAAGGGACACTGTCCTGTGTTTGAATGTCACAGTATGTTGCTCAGCACTAAGGGAAGAAGCTTAAAATATTGGCTATCTAGCAGATACCAGCTAAAGGGGAATTTCCACGAAGGAGATGTGTCCTTGACCATAAAGAACGTGACTTTGGCTGACAGTGGGATCTATTGCTGTCGGATCCAATTCCCAGGCTTAATGAATGATAAAAAATCACACCTGGAGTTGGTCATCAAACCAGGTGAGTGGACCTTTGCATGCCTTATTTATGAATAAGAATCACCTGTACATAATATTAAATATACTGAATGGTCTCACTTCTGACCTCCCCAGTTGCAGCCCTGGGGGTGGGCCCCTAAGACCTAAAGTTTAACAGGGCCTACCAGCAATGCCTCCAACTATTTTAATTGAATTTAATTCCTAATTAAATTTTAATTTAGTTTAACTCCCTCCATTTATTTAGAAACTTGTGGATAGGCTCTATAAAATGAAAGAAAAGGCCTAGATCAGTGGCTTTGGGAAAATGGCTGCTTATTAGAATCACCTGGGGAGCTTTTTAACCGCCGACAGATCAGTGCCTCTGGAGGTAGAGCCAAGCGCTGGGATTTTATAGTCTACCCCGGGTAATTCTCCCCCCCTGTGCAGCCAAGATTGAGAATTCTGGACTGTGTCAGGCATGGGGGTACACATGCTTTTATGTTTTCAGATTTATAGAGCATGTACTTTGCAGCTGAGTTCAAATCCAACTCTGCCTCTTATTAGCTGTATAATCTTGGGCAAGTTATTTAGACTCAGTGACCTCCTCTATAAAATATAATACCTGCATATAGGCCATTGGAAGGATTTTATGAGATGTTTTATGAAAGCATTTAGTGTGGCCATTTGCATGGCCGTTAGTTCTGTTAATCAGACTGTGACTGATGATTGTCACACATCTCTGTCAACATTGTCATACACTCTCAGTGAAGGGATCCAGGTAGGCTCGGAAGCTGAGCATGTGTTTCTCTTCATTTCTTGTGTTTCATATTTTTTCTGCTACTCCTTTGATCCCCTGAAACAAGCTCTTTGTTCTCAGAGAAATTTTATGCTTCTGTTTGTTTCTGACATTAGCCAAGGCCACCCCTGCTCAGACTCCATGGAGAGACTGTACTACAGCCTTTTCAAAGATGCTCACCAGCGAGGAACATGGCTCAGGTAATCATACATGGGGTGTAGGAGGAAGCCTTTGGTTGATTTCTGAGTTCAGAGAATTTTGAATATGAGAAAAAGATGAGAAAACAGTTAAAAGGTAGAGGCATGAATGTTTCCATGCACCTGAGATAGTGTTTGAAATGAGGGAGCTGGTGGAGACAAATCTATTCTGGGAGAAAGGAGCCCAAGACTAGTATTCTGGATTATTCAAAACTAGCCCTGTGACCTGGGTCAAAGCCTTTCACTTCTCTGGATCTCAGTTTCCTCTTCTATCCAAGGAGTAGCTTCACCCAGTAAGATTCCCGACCCCTACAAAAATGAATCCTGGTAATCTACATATTTTGTCAAATAAGGAAAGAAAAATTTCTCCTATTGCTATCATTGTGTAGAAAAAGGGTACTCTTTAAAATTACATAAATTTAGTCTAATAAAAAACTCATCACATTGTCCTTTTCATTTTCTGATTTACTCCCAGACTAGTGTTTTGTCATGAATTGGCCCCAGTCCATGTTTGGGGTTGGATCAGGTGACTTCAGGGATCCCTTTTAACTGGAATAAAGCCCACCAGCTTCCTCAGATTCCAAACTCAGAGGGAGCTGCTCCATAAAGTAATTCAGCAAAGACTTTTCCATGCTGCTCTGGAAGAGAATATAGGGTCAAAAAAGCGAACCTCAGGTCACAGTGTTCAGGGAGGTTAATCTTAAATATTTCCTATGGGAGTCCTGGTCTCTCCTAAGCTCTCTGGAGCTAAGTCTTTCATTCTGCAAAATGAGGCTAAGGTTAGTAAATCCTATATCTTAATCTTAGAAATCTCCTAAATCCCACCTTATGAGATTTAAATAAGAAATTGTATCTTTAAATAGCTAAAGCCCAGTATCCTCTCACAGTATATACTCAATACATGTTAGTTATTATCACTAATCTTATTGGTAAGATCTGGAGGCAGAATGACATTGTGGTTAAGTATTTCAGTGGAAGATAGAATGGGTTCCAATGTCAGTTCTTCATACTTGCTTTACCTCAGAAAAGTTGCTCAAACTCTGCGAGGCTCTATTTCCTTACCTCTACAATGAGGGTTAATTCAGGTGCTCAAGTGCATGCCATTATTGTAAGGATGGAATGTGATAATGTATGCCTGGTGCTCGGCATAGTAACTGGCCCACAGAAAGCACTCAGATATTAGTTGTTATTACAGTTATTAACCTCAGCTCTCTAAAGATTTATTCTTGGTGGTTCTTTAGTGATTGGTAGCCAACATCTCTTATACAAATAGTGAGGAAATTTAGTATGATAGGAACAGATGATACCCAACAGTGCGGGCTAATCAGGTCATACAAGATATTTATTGTGTGCCATTATTATAAAGAATCCTATGACCATACACCTAGAAGGGACCACAGCGATCATTTAGTTCCATTTTCCTATCCTGTGATCCAACGCTCTTTACATCACCACTAAGTGGGCATTCACTTCCTGCCTGGGGAGGTCACTTCCTCACAAGGCAGTGCATTTCCTTAGGGTTGTCTGTACCAGAAACGTATGTCTCCTTACCTATAGTTTTTATGTGTTAGTTCCTTGTAGGGCAACAAAAATGGGGCCATCTCTTGCATCAGGGAATATAGACATAGTACTTACAATTTCTAAGCTTTTCAAAGGCCTCAGAACATAGTTAAACAAAAGATGGCAACAGCTCCAAAATAGGCAAATAAAATGAAAAATTAAAATTAATGAATATTTAATGGCATGTGTATAATGTGTAACATTATGTCAATGAGTTGCCTGCAAGTCAACTTGTATGTAGTTATATATACCTTCTCTTTAATGTGAAAGGTAGGCACATTTAATATATTTGCTAGAGAGTGGAGCTTAACAAGTAAGAGTTGCAAGGATCTTGGAAGATCCTAAACCCACCTTGAGCACAAAACAAATGTGATCTCTCTTGCACTGGAAGGAGGCAGGACTGGGTCATGGGTGAATCCTCAGCTCTGGAAGTAGAGTTGGTTTGAACCTCAGATTTGCTAATTAATTGATATGCAGTTTTGGGCAGAGTATACCTCTCTGAGGCTCAGTTTTGTCATCTGAAAAATGGGAAAATAATAGTATCTACCTATTGTAAAGATCAAAAGATAATGTATGAACGTAGTAACCACAATATTGCTCATGTGAAACCTTCATAAGATTGTATATCAATGATACCTTAATAAAAAAAAAAGATAATGTTTATGGAAAGCGCTAAGCACTGATTTGGCACATAATACATACTAGGTGGCAACTATTAAATTTATATACTTTTAAGACACTCATATCCTACACCCGCTGTTGCCTCCACTCTGGCCTAATCTTGGGTTCCCTCAGAAAAACATTGCAACTTCTTCCAACTGTCCCACTCATCTTGGTTGAAAGCTTTCTATGTAAAAATAAGCTGTGATTACTGAATAGCCTTTATCTGATTGATCATTTTCACTCTAAAATGAAAAAAAAAAGTCATACAGTCTTACTATTTAGAGCAAGAAAAATAATTATAGGGAAGCAGAAACTGGATTTACATTAGAAAATCTTATGTGTGGTTAAGATTCATGTTTACTTACCAGTTCCACCAATGTGGTTTTTATACTTTAAATTTCTTTTGGGGTAGTAAGAGCAAAGGTAAGTGGAACATAATCTCTTTACTTCACTTTTTTAAAAAAATAATTTTGGGCTGAGAATATGCTTTTGTAATATCAAAATCATAGTCTATTAAACCAGGGGTCTTACATTAAGGGGTTTAGGCTTCCAGAAAATGACCATGACATCTAAGAAGTTTCAGTGTCTCTGATTCAGCCAGAAAAATGAGTAGGCCTGCTGATAATCTATTGATTTTTGGAATGCAGCAGCCATAAGGTCAGGGCCTCTGCCCATCTTGTTTGCAGCTCTGTCCCCTACAGCCGGCATACAGAAGGGATGTAGCACATGTTCATTGAATGATAGGCAGATGAGTAAATAAGTGAATAAAAGGGAAAGAAGGCTAGCTGTCAGCTGGGCAATGTGAGTGAGAATGCCAAGGTAAATGTTGTCTAAGGTAGCATAGTTGAAAGTATGCTTCAAGCTATGCAGACCGAAACTGGAAGGCAGTTTCTGTCATTCATTAAGCTGGGTGACCTTGGCTAAGTGACTGAACTTCCTAATTCTCAGCTTTTTCGTCTGTATAACGGAGCTAATAGTCCCTACTTTAGTATAGTAGTTTTGAATGCTAAATGAGATGCTTCATGTAGTACAATGCCTGCTCATGATACATGGTAGCTATAGACATTAATTTTATTTTTAGGCAATGAAATATGCAGTTTTCCTCTTAATGGGTAAATGTTAAACTTTTTGTAATCTTTTGAAGTCTAGTTATATATAACGCCTTCCAGAGTATTATCAGTGTTTGGAATTTTGCAGAACTGTTTGGGGTGCTGTGGACCTAATAAACCATACACTCCACATAGGTCTTCCTGGCATAGGTCTCTGTTTCATAGAATATAAGTAGTTGTGTTACTGGTTGAGTGCAGTTGTGTTTTCTTGGTCCTGGTCACAAAGGAAAGAATTCAGTAGAGAGACCAGATAGCAAGGAGTTTATTAGGTTAAAGTGAAAGCACACTTGGAAGGGCCAAGCGGGCAACTCTTGTGCCTTGTTTGGTTATAAGTTGAGGGCATTTACGCCATTTTGATCCTCTTTATTCTTGTCGGTCATCCTCCCCTGTCCCTTGTTAAGGTGGAGCTGTTGTTAGCCACCGCAAGGCCCGTTCCTTGCCAGTATTTGGGCGGGTGCTGCTTGCGCCCTGAGTTTGATGTTCCGCACATGCCCATTTTGGTTAATTTGCCCAGACCTGTCAAGCACCCCCAGTGGAAGGTCATATAGCAGTCAAATTCTGCCTTTTTCCTGTGACCTGTGCATGTCTGGGCACACTGTGGTGGCACTTCAGGATCTGCCGACTGCAAAGCCAGGAGTTTTTAGCTGAGGGGCCCAGATGACCTTTAGCTAGAGGCTCTCCTGCGCTTTTTCCAGTTAGTCCTCCCCAGCCCGCTCTTGACTCACCTCTAGCTATCTGCCTGTTGTAACTGTTGGGTTCATTACCTGCGTGAAAAAAATGTGGTCATCCTAAAGTCGATGTGTAAGTGCCCAGTAAATTATGTTGGTCTTCCAGTCAATTATTGTGAAGAGAATGGAGTAGAATTAATTTCAAATAGGACTGTAGGCATCTAATTTTTTTTCAATTCATATATAAGAAAACATGCTTAACTGTTCTTTTGGCTATTTTTCCTCTTTGTGGCAGAGACTCAGACACTGGAGACTCTCCATGATAAAAATCAAACAGTAAGTCACTTTTTGTGTGCACATAAGCTAACTTCATGCTTAACTAGGAAAAAAGAAAGTATGGTCTTCGCCTTTCCTCCTACCCCACTCTTTCCTTGGGGAAAATTGCCTGAATCTCCCTTAGCTTCAGATTCCTTGGCTGTAACATGTTGATGTTAACAGCTGTCACTGCATAGGCCTGTTGTAGGGACAGGAGGACGTGATGCACGTAAAGTGCCTGGCACCTCGTCAGGGCTGTAAAACCCAGAAGAAGAAGCATTAGCATTGTTAAGAAACAAAATTCATCAAAGTAAATTTGAAGATCTAATTGGCTTTATTAAGTGATTCATGAGTAGGACAGCATCCTGTCTAGCAAGTAGAGAGATGATTCTAGGAATTGCACAAAATGGGAAGTTTTTATAGGCTGGGGAGGTGGGGTAGGGTGGGGTGGGGGGTATATTAAATTAGCAAAAGAAGGTATTGTTTCAGGCCAGGTCACTTTCTTTTAGGAGAGAAGAACAGGGGGTTTATTAATTGCAGATTATAAAATGTAGATTATTTCATCTTTGAGGGAAGATGGAGGAAGCTCATATGACAGATTATCTTTTCAATGTGCTGACCAGAAAATTCCTGACTGCCTGCATTTCTGGGGGAGGCTGAAAGTGTAATTAAGTTTAGGTAGTAAGCTCTGGTTTGGTGACTTGGCCTAACAGAAGTGACACAATGTTGGGCCTGTTTCTTTTTAACAGCATTTTGTCCCTCTTCTCAAATTTCACAACTGTATTCCACAGTGGAGGGTTCAGAAACCCTCCAACTCCCTAGAATATGTTTCTTCTTGCTTCCATTGCAACACTAATGAGAAAGACTGTTTGTTTACATTTATTTACTTTATGTAGGACAGGACATCAGTCAGGAATACTCTAAGCCAAGAATTTATATATATGTAATTATAAATAAAACAATATTTCAGTTAACCATACTTTCAGTGTTCCCCACCTTCTTAGAGTAAAAGGGAAAACACTAGAAATCAAGCTTAGAGGAGGGACTTAAAAATTCTTTGAGGATGTGCCCAGGAGTCTGTATCCATTTGCCTCAGTCTCCTCCTTGTGTGTTCATGGGCAAGGCTCAGCATTTTGTGTTTACCCTTCCCCTCTGCCGTCAAGGATTGCCTTTTAAGTACCTTTGTGTGTCCATAATGCGTGAGGCACAATACCTTGTATATAGCATACCCTCGGTAAATGTTTATTGACTAGATGGAAGATTTAATTTCCTTGACTTCTTTGTTTTATAAGTATTTGCTATTATTGTTTTTAAAGGGGAAACATGGACTGGAATTTAGAAGCAGAGGGGTTTTCTGTGTGACTGTCAGTTATTAAAAAGACATATCAAATTTATATAAGCATTTTATATTTTTTGTCACTTAATTTTCCCAATAACTCTACAAGATTACTCAGCTGTTGGGGACAGAGCTGGGATTTGAACCCAGGACTGTCTAGCTGCAATGTCCTTGCTGAATGTCCACTCTGAAACTCCCTGGAACACCAGGGGATCCTGAATGAACAGGATTCTACTCTAAAGCCAATTTTTTGTTTTGTGGAGAGGGGAGTCCATTTACTAAGAGTTCCTTCTCCACCCACAGTGCAAAAGGGCACATTTTATTCCCTTGCTTAATCCCCTTCTTTGGTTGGTTTGAGGGAGGCCTATCTAGAAGGGGACAGTTCATGAGTAGTTCCAAGTCCTTGCATTCCCGTGTTGGTGTAAAGGTATGGTCCGATGAGTAAGTGATGAAACTGGCTGAGCACACAACTGATTTCTGGCCATTTGCTGCAATTCTGTTTGTGTTTCCATAGCAAACACCCACATTGGCTAATGAGTTACAAGACATGGGCGCAATCACCAGAATCGGCATCTACATCGGAGCAGGGATCTCTGCTGGGCTGGCACTGGCTCTTATCTTTGGTGCCTTAATTCTCAAATGTAAGTTGGTTGATATTGCTTCTTTCTCCCTCGGATAAGGAAATGTTGATATAGGAACCAACACAAATCTAGATAGAAATGTAAGTTTATGTTTATACCTAAAGGTTATTAGACTAAATACCCTTTAGTCCTTCCACACCCTGAAAATAATAGCTAATTTTTATTTTAAAAATCACCATGTAATAGACAGGCATTGTATTAAATGTTTTACATACATCTTATCATCATCATCATTTTATAAGGTAGGTAGTATTGTTATCCCCATTTTATAGCAGAGAAGAGTAAAGCTGAGAGTAAGCCACTTCCTCTAGGTTTCAGAATCACTAAGTGGCAGAGCTAGAATTCAAATCCAGGCAGGTGATTTGCTTACCAGTACCCTATACTCTTACCTTTGTTAAGAAAACAAACCTCTTTAATTCATGAGTATGTCTAGGTTTATTAGGAAGCACAGTAACAAGAATCATTTCCTTCTGTGTGTTTTTCTATCTCATTTGCTTCTCAGGCATGGTCTTTGAGGAGGAGTAGATCAAGGCCAGCATGGCACATTGGCATTTTCCTCCATCATGGCTCTCAGCACACACATTTTTTTTTAAGTTACTTAACATTATTTTTTTTAAAGCTTTATTAAAGTATGACTTCTATACGGTAAGTTGCATATATAAAGCGTGTTCAACTTGATGAACTCAGTAGATAATTACACCTGGGAAACCATCATCACAACAAGAACGAAGCACTGCATCACTCCATAAGCCCACACGTTTTATAACTGGGATATATCCCCTTCTCTTTGTGGGCAGAGGCCAAGGCCTTCTACCCCAGAGCCTAGTACATTCTAGCAGCCTTTCTTACTAATACACAAACACTGACTGCATGTAGGGTGACCAGCTGTCCCAGATTTGCCCAGGACAGAAGGGTTCCTAAAATGTGAAATTTCCAATATGAAAACTGGGACAGTCCAGGGAAAACTGGGATGAACTGTCACCCTCACTGTGTGACTTAAAGCTGCTGCATGTTTTAAGTCCATTAAATCATCATAATTACGGTATTGAGAAAGGTGCTAATATTATTCTAATTTACCAAATGGAGAACCAATGTTCTGAAAGATTATGTAACTTGCCCCGAGCCACACAGTTAATTGATTGATACAGGATTTGAAACCAGAGCTTCCTGTTCCTTACCACTGTGTTAGTCTGCCATTATTGGTAAATTGATGGTTCAGGAAAAGAAATTACCCCACCCACACTTATCTAGGTTTACCAAGAGGTAGTGGTGAAGTCTGTGAATTAATCACATGAATATGACGTCTGTGGGTTGATAAGGAGCAATAATACTACCTTTTTGAATTCTTCCAAGGCCTGGAGATTAGGGACCATTCTAGTTTGTGTAAAGGGGTAATAGGAGCAGAGAAGTCTGATGCTTTGTGCATGCATATAATATTAGGCCCAAAACATGGCTACTTAAGAGAACTGATGGGAAAGTCCTGTTTGATTTGCAATCTTTTCTCTAGAATTTGCTAGAGAAACATCTTACAGCCAAGGTGATAGGTTTTTAAGTAATGACAAGAAAGCCATAAACTGACACTCAATAATGCCCAGCAATCCTTTCTTTCTAGTGCACTCTCTTAAGATGAGCGTCCATACCTCACTGCCTCTCAAACCTCCATTTTCCACTCAACTGATAAGTATCAAAGTATTATTTTTGCCTTAGCCAAAACTTCATTCCTCCTTTTATGCCTTTCTCTAGACTCATCTCTCTCCCTTTCTATTTATACTATTCTCATTAGCATACAAATATGCTCTAGTTCACACAGTCCAACTCCTCCCGTTTCTCTGCTCTCCTTCACAGTCATAGTTCTCAGATGAGTGGATCCTACATCTCACTCCCCTGAACTCTTCAACCCACCATCTAGCTTCTACCCCTGAAGCACCATAGAAATAGTTTTAGTCAAGTTCACCAGTGATCTCCATTTGGCTAAATCCAATGGACACCTCTCTCTTCATTGTAGTCAATCTTTCAGCAACATTTAACCAAATTGATTTTCACTCATTCTGGAAAGTCTTCCTTCTCTTGGCTTTTGAAACACCACTCTCCTACTTCATTGGCCATTCCTTTTTAGTCACTTTTGTTATCGCTTCTTCTCTGCTTGATCTTTAGATATTAATATTACTCAGGGCTGGTCTTTTCCCTCTCTATGTAACTTCTACATGATAGTCTGTATTTCCATAAAGTTGAATGTCATCATTAATTTCTCTCTCTCTTACTCTCAGAGTTTGTCCAGTTGATAACTCCACTTTTCTGTCTTCCACATTTCACATGTCCAGAATGGAGCTCTAGAGTCTATATTCTACCTTCCCCTTCCCTGGTCTTCCCCATCACAGTGTCTCACCACCATCCATCTGGTTGCTTAAGCCAGAAAGCCAGAAGCCATCCTTGAATCCTCCCTTTCCTCACTCGTACACAAAATTCAATCTCAACTCCTGAAGTTTTTCTCCAAAATACATCTGTAAATCATTCACTGTTGCATCTCTCTTGGTCACCACCTTACTCTGAGGCTACATAATCTCTACTTACCTCCTCATTTTTTTTATGCCTCCTTTTAATCCTTTCTTTACACAGCAGCTAGGGTGATCTTAAAGCCCAAACAGATCATATTTCTGGCCATTAGTTATTTTGTACAGCTCTTAAAATAGAATCCAAACTCTAGATTATGGCTTGAAAGGCCCTGTAGGATCTAGCCCCAGCCTACCTCTCAGACCTTTTCTTGGCCCCCTCCCCTATTCCAGCCATGTTTTCAGTTTCAGGCACCCACCGGGGTATTTCCCAGGGGTTCTTTTTGCCTGAATGCTCCCCCTCCTGGATCTTCAATTGGCGGTCTCATTCTCTTTTTTCAGAACTTAACTTTTCTAAGAGTTCTTTCCCGACCACCTTCTCTATTTTCTGTTCCAGTACATTGTTGGTTTCCTTTATTTCACATCGTCGTCGTTGTCAACATCATCATCATTTACATGCCTCCCTCACTAGAACAGAAGCTTGATTAAGTCAGGGCTCACAGTTCACTGTTGCATCCCCAGTGCCTAGCATACTACCAGATCTAGAATAGATGCTCTACAAGTTTGCTGAATGCAAAAAATACATCTTTATTACTTCTAGCATAATCCACGTAATAAACCAAAACATACATTGGTTGTTTGATTTAATTAAATAAAAGGGAGACCAGATTTCCCTAACCAATGCCTGCCTCCAATGAGTTCATTTTATTTATCTTATGAAAACACTTTTAACTGACTTTTCTTCCACCTTTTACCTAGGGTATTCTCTTAACACAGAGAAGCAACAGAATTTAAGGTAAGACTAATGGGTGGGGTAAGGGAAGGCAGGAATCTTGGAGGCTTTGCTCTTAGAACTGGGACCTTGGGATTTAAACTTATACATCCTTTTTGCCTTAGATTTATGAAATGCAAATTAAGCACACTGAGTTGTTTACATCCTGATGCCTAAAGTTATGGGATAGAATTTACCTCCCCACTGATGGGAAATGCTTGTTCCTCTATTAATGTTTTTTTTACAATAAACTGACCCTTCGTTGATTGAGCACCTACTGCCTCCAGTCTCCGGGCTGGGTATTGGGTTACAGAAATTAGCAAGAAACCCAGAACCTACTGTCAGGGTTTTTACAGTTCGGCCCAAGCATTCTTAACTCTGATTGCCTGTTAGCTTCATCTAGGGCACTTAAACACGCTGGGGCCAACAGTAGAGAGTAACTCAGAATCCTTGGCAATGAGGCCTATGCATAGGTATTTTTCTAAAGGCTTTCTAGGAGATAAAATGCAAACAGGGCTCAGAACCACTGGTCTGTTATACTGCAGTTTGTCTCCATTACTGACCATGTACATATATATAAACACACACATGCACACACCCCCATGCCAAATACACATAGTTTACATAACTTTTACTAGACTTTGGTGATGTTTGGTACATAGGTAGAATGCAATAAATTTAAGAAAAAAAATGACTCTGTCCATTGAATACTATCTAAACCACTAACAATTTTAGATAAAGTATAGACAGTATTTTATGAAGACAAAATAGTCTGCAGTAAAGGAGTCAAATAAGGCCAAATAAAATATTTAATTATCAATGGTTTTAGATCATCTGTGCCACTATTCTTTTTTACAGCTGAAACCATTATTTGTGAAATTACTTGGTTAATGTTCATTTCTACCTATAAATGTAAACTCCATAGAAAATTAGGAAGTTGTCTGTCACATTAACTGTATCCCTTGATGCAGTACCTGATGCTCAGTGGGCACTTAATAAATATTTGATGATTAAATGACTAAACACTCCTTAGAGCAGCCCTTTAAGGTAGAGTGCATATTATTCCCATTTTCAGATGATTCCGAGACACAAAATTTACTAAATGGAACTTCCATGGCATTTTCATGTTTTGTTCACTGCTACATGTCTTGCTGCACAGAACTGTGTATAAAACACTAAATATTTCTTGAGTGAATGAATGAAAAGTAAAACAATTTATACAAGATCAAATGGCTGGTGAGCATTAGAGACAGATTTCAAACTCAAATCTGATAGGATTCATAACATATGGATTTCTTTTTCTTTTTAAAATTGTTCAATCCCACAGAAGAATGGAAATAACAGTATAAAGAACATTAGAACTCTTTACCTAAACACGTAAGTTAAAATGTTGAGATGCTTACTTTATGTGTTTCTCTGTGTGTATAGACAGTGTTTTTCTGAAGCATTTGTAAGGACGTTTCAGACATCTTGACACACCCAAACACTTCAGTCTGTGATTCCTTATAACACAATGCCATTTTATACTGAAGAAAATTAAGATTAATTCAAATTTCCTCAGTTGTTCCCCAAATTATCTTGTTGCTATTTTATGGTTTTTCCCCCCTCGTCAGGACCTGATCAAGGACCATGTACTGCATTCGGTTGCTGTCTCTTCAGTAAAGCCTATTCTCTTTATTCTGTGCTGCCCAGGAAATGCTTACCTCAACTGCAACATTTTACTTCCACAGCCTCACCACTTCAACAGACCTCCCTCTCCCAGGGTTAGCCAATACAGTAGCAGAGGGAATGCGCTCGGAGGAAAACATCTATATCATTGAGGAGAATGTATATGAAATGGAAGATCCATATGAGTATTACTACTACATCAGCAATGGGCAGCACCCCTGACAGCCTCTGGGCTGTCACCCTTCAGCACCAGCACATCTAGCTACTTCATCTTTGAACTGGGTACTGTCTTCGTTGAAAACTATAAAATTTGTCAGCTGATTTTAGAGACTCTGTTCATGGCCACTGAACAGAGGTTTTCCATTTTCTGAAGATAATGGGCTCACAGGGGATTGAATTGTGACCTGCACTGTACTTAGGCATATTACCTTTGTATTCCTGCCAATGGGCTGCACAACTAAGAGACCGCTCGCTAATCAAGGTGTTAGAGCTCAAATGGGCTTTATAGAGTAGGATTTCTTAATAGGGGGGTTTCTGGAATACTAGGAAATTATCACATGGTGTGTCCACAAAGCTTCTGAAAATATAGGTTGAACTATGTGCTGAGAAATGTGCATGTCTTTTTTGGCACAGAAAGTCTGTAGGGGCCCCTGATTTTCAAAGAGAATCTGTGTCCCATAAAAAGTGAAGAAACTGTTGGAGTAAACCCAAATGGTCTTGAAGGTTCCCTCTGAGTCTCAAGACTTAACGCTTCTTTGAATATTGACTCTCCAACACTAAGTGCCACCGTACAGCTCTCCTTTGCCAGTGAAGAAAGCAGCCCAGCAAAGCCTGTGGTGTGGCAGATGCTCCCGGAGAAAAAGGAAGTGTACTCAGTGCATGTTGCCAAGTTATGCTTGGCGTGCACTCAAAAGGAAATATCTCTGACCAACTTCTCCATTCATGGAGAGAACTGGCGCTGTGTTTTTCACAGAAGAAGAAGCAGTGACTGAGACACAAATTCTGTTTCCTGATGTAAAAAGGCAAAGAGCTCCAGTAATCTGTATTTATCAGCATCAGGTCCCTTGATGGAAAGACAATTGTCCTGAAGTGTCATGTCCAATATGGTGGCGATGAGATCGGTCTTGCTTATTTGTTGCCTCCCCAGTGCCTGGCACATCACTGACACATATAATAGAGACTTACTAAGTATCTTTGGAGTGAAAAAATTAAATAAGTGGAAAAGTAGCATTCTTGAAAGACTTTTCCATTGGAGAGCTCAGACAGAGCTCTGTAACTACTTCTTGGAGAACTCACACATCCTCCTGGGCTCCCATATCTGCTCTTTTCTAGACCAAAGTGGCCTTTGTTTCCAGCATCATCTGCAAGCTCAGACCCTTGGAAGTCTGTTACTTTCTTGTCTGTTTTCCCCTTTCTGCTGAGCCATCTGCAGCACATAAAGAGTCAACCAACAGTATGATGCTGTCACGTCCTGAAATCTGCCCCTCCAGATGATAACTCAGCTACTACAGTGCTGCATGCAGATGTTGGCCACTCAGGGTGGTAGGCAGCCCATTTCTTTCTAGAAGTCTTTCCAGCAGTCTCGTGTGAATTAAAGTGTTTGGGCTGCATCTAAACAGCTTTGGGAAGCTCTGGCTTTCTACAGGGAGATATCTAAGGGAAGTCATTTTCAAAATGATAGGTAGCAGCTCTCATATAAGCAGGAAAATTAATTGTAAGTGTTTTAAAGTCATAACATTCTAGAGGGAAGGGACTTCAGAATATGTTTGAGCCAGTTCAGTGATTCCCCTGAGGAGATTACTATCCTACAAAAACTTTCAACAAGGGTCTGTATACAAAGATGATCATTGCAATGGTGTTTGTCAGAGATTTTTCCATTAGAGGGGAATAGTTGACTATTGTGATATGTCAACACACTGGTGCAGTTGAAAAGAATTTTAGGTGGTTTCATCACTGAGCTGTTTTAATAATTCAATGAATATTTATTAAGTGCTTACCTTGTGCCAGGTACTCTGGTGCTGAGACTAGAGAGAGAAACCAAACAGAAAAATCCCTGGTCCGTGAAACTTCTAGTTGGTCTGACAGGAGGGCAGATTCATTCCATTCATTCATTCAGGGAACATTTATTGGCACATACCTTGTGTCAGATACTGTTCTAGTCCCTAGAAATACAGCAATGAACAAAGCAGACAAAAATCCCTACTCTCATGGAACTTATGTTATTTTTCAGAGGAGAAAGCTGTCTTGTTAGGTCGAAAGAAAAAAAAATTCTAGAATAGTATATGTAGTTGATGCTGGTTTTTTCTTTGGCCTTAAAAAATATCTGGAAGAATATACCCAAAATAATATGGTTATTTCACAGGGACACATGATCATGAGACAGACTTTTTACTTTTATGTGCCTCTGTAGTTGTTTGAATTATTTTCTCCAATTTCTTTTGTAATAAAAAAAAAATAGATTTAAGCACATTGTAGCAATGTTTACTTGTCCACTTTCCTCTTGGAAAGAAATGAAGACTAGGATAAGTTAAGTTCAAGGTCAAGGCCAGCAGTAGAGGACGGCAGCAAGCCAGAACTGGAACCTGGTTCTCAGGGTAGGATCCACCCTACATCAATTACTGAGAATGGAGAAGATGGCAGAATGGGGAACAGTAATCTACAAAGCCACTGCAGAGGGCCCAGGAGATGACGATAGTAACTTAATTAAAAATGGTATAGTAAGATTGAATGTGTGGTTTGCTCTTAGAAGTGCTTTAGGATTTTCTTCAAGAGCTTTGCCATAGGGGACCCACAGGACAACAGGGGCTCCCTGACCTTTTTAGACTGAAAAAGTAAGGTCTACCAGGTTTTATCTGCTTATCCCTTTTTCTAGATTTGTAATTCCTAAGGCAGAAATTCCAAAAGGCAACCCCTCATTAATTGATTTTTGGGTTTCGCCTCATGCCTATTTCCATTTAGATTTAATTCTCATTTAAATTTAAATTCCAAATTTAAACTGAACACAAATTAATTTTGTCTCCAGATTCCTATGGAAAAAGCCTGAAAGCTTCTAGAGATAGGTAGAGATGCCCTAAAGCTGTAATTTTTAAGATTTTCTGTCATCCTTTTCTGTGACATGGTTGGGAAGTACAGAAAAGAGAGGAACATCTGGACCGTTTGGTGAAAGAGCTCTCAACCTTAGGGAAGGCTCAGATTTGAGCCGAATTTCAGTGGAAAACCCGTGCAAAGGAGCAGTATGAGTCAGAAGTGTTAGTTTCAGGATTCCAGATCCTCTATATCTTTTTTGTTTTGTGGGTGGGTCACCTTTCAAAAAGTAAACATTTCATTATAGCTTTATGTTCTAAATTTGCAAACTGCTCCATGGTAAGTTGATTATGTTGTCCTTTGTAATTCCTACAATTCGTATTTGTACTTTATTCATTTTAAACCTAGTTCACATAAAATACAAATATTTTATACTCCAGTACAGTGTTTACCTTCTTTTGGTCAGCTCTGAAATATCCATATATCTATAGATCTATATCTAATCTATTTTTAATCTTATTACCCCCAGTTTTACTTGCCATTACTGCTCAACTACATGCTGAATTTAGTTTTTATTCAGAAAACACTTAAGTAAAAAGTAACAACTGTTTAAATGTAGGTGGTTGTTTCACAGTTTTGTTATATTATAAGAAATAGATTAGATATTATAACATATACAATATACTATAATATAGATTTCTGATGAATTTCTTTATCCCAAAGTTCACCACTAGATCTCAGCAAAAATCTCTTGACCTTAGTGTTGGTTAAATCTGAGGGTTGCTGTGAGGATCCAGCCATGATGGAGCAGTAAACCCTGCCAGCTGCCCCCAGGAAGCTTCTCTGAGCAGGGGAATCTTTCATTATTCTCTCCAGCAACCCTCCTACTCCAATAAAAATTCCTTTTATGTGAGTGGCAGCCAGATAGCTTTTAATCATGATAGGAGAAAGTTGTCTGAAAAAGTAAGGTCTTACCAGGTTTTATCTGCTTATCCCTTTTTCTAGATTTGTAATTCCTAAGGCAGCTATCCTAGTTGCCCTATTTCAAGCAAATGTGTTTACAAGGGGCACTTTGGGTGGGGCGGCCAACTTGGAGCCAATTTCCTTACAGTATGTTGAGACTCTGAGTAAGAAGCTCTGTTTGAATGGAAGACACACATCTTGTTGGACTGCTTGTTTCCCTTATTATTGCTTTTTAACTTTCATTTTGAAATAATCTGAGATTTACAGAAAAACTGCAACAATAGTACTGAGAGTTCCTGTATTCACCAGTTTGCTCGGATGTTAACACTTTATATAACCATGGTATATTTGTCAAAACTAAGACATTAATATTGGCACAATACTATTAACTAAACTACAGAATTTGCTTGGAATCCTACTATGGTGTTTAAAATTTTTAATTAAATGCTTTTTGAAAAATATAGTAGTGTTTAGGTTAAAGGGGAAAGTCCCTATTCCCTACCCTCCCCATCAAAATTTCTCCCCAGTCACACTCCCCAGGAACAATCAGTGTTACTCACCCTTCTAGACCAGCACTGTCCAGCAGGAATACAATGGTAGCTACATAGGTGATTATAAATTTTCTACTAGCCACATTCAGAAAAGTAAAAAATTAACTTTAAGAATATATTTATATAACTTGATCCATTTGAAGTATTATCATTTCAATGTAGAATAAAAAACATCATTAATGATTTACTTTTTTTATGTTTTCACAATCCAGTAAATATGTTTAGAGCACATTTCAATTCTGACTAGTCATATTTCAAGTGCTCAATAGAAACATGTGACTAGTGGCTGCAGAATTAGCATAGTTGTAGAACATTCTCTGTTCTCTCTATTGCTATATCTCATATACACACAGATGCATGATTATTAGCTACTTTTCTCCCACTGTTTATAGAAGGCCATCAGTCCATGTCAGAACATATGGGACAACACCCTTCATTAAGATAGGTATGTAGTATTAAGTAGAACAAATGTGCAAAGAACATCTTTTATACAAAACCTGTGTGCATTTGTGTACTTCCAAGGCATAGAGTTGTAGATATGGAATTGCTGTGTCAAAGGATGTGATCATGTTTGTAGTATTTTGACTATATAGAACAATAACATATTTTTAAATAAATATGCCAGTCAGTGTATTCCTAAATGTATACTGTATACTGCCCTTCTTCAGGAAGTCATTTAAAAAAACTGTTTACCCAGCAATGTTCCTTTCACTCAAAATAATTAGATTTTGTTCTTTGAATTTTGACTTAAGAACCAGTTTAAGCTAAAAATACTTAGGCCAAGTGACAGTCATAGGACTTGTTTCTTTGTAATCACAGTTACTATTTATTCTGTCATTCATTTCCTTCCTTCCTCCTTCCCTCCCTCCATCTCTCCTTTTCTTCATTCCATCTACTCACCCATCCACCCACCCACTCATCCATCCATACAAGAAATAGCTTCCTAATTGGTACCCCCTGTTGATTTTTGTTCTTCTAATAGTCCATTCTCATACAGAAGCTGAAGTATTTTCTCTTTCTTTTTTAATATGATCAACCAGTTCTAATTACTCGGTTATTTAAAATCTTTCAGTAGCTTTCCATGGGACTGGGTTCCTTCTGAATTCGCCAAAACCCTTTATGCTCTCTGTTTCAGTTACACTGGTCCCCTTTCTGCTTTGAGAACAAACCAAGTTCGTCTGGTCCCGGCACCATTTCCATGGAGTCATTTCCATCTTGGAACACTTCCCTCAGACTTGTCACAGCTGCCTCTTTCTCATCTTTGAGTTTCCTGTTTAAATGTCATCTAAGAGCTTTCTCTGACCACCCTGTCTAAAGTACCTGCCTGCCCATCTCTAGTCCAGTTTATTTCCTACAAAATTTGTTCGAATCTGAAATTATCTTGTTCACTTTGTTTTTGATGGGTGATTTGTCTCCCCCAAACCTCAACTAGAAAAAAAACTCTGTCATTATTCATCTCTATCCCAGATGCCTAGTACAATGCTTGACTCATAGTGGGCACTAAATAAGCATTTGTGGATTGAATGAATGAATATGCCTGCTATATTGCAAACTCAAGCCACCATACTGGAGCAACAACTATAAAGATTCATAAGTTTTTCCTCCAAGGAAGTCAGAGTCCATCAGGGCAGCCCAATATTAAAGTAAATGATTACAATAAAAGGCAATAAGAATACAACAGAACTGTTTCTGGAAATACTATGTCTTGTCTTTACCTTAATTTAAAGCTATAAAGCTAATTTAATGCTATAAAATTCCAAGTCACTCTCATAGAATAAGGATGGCCTGGCATACAGCAAGTGCTCAGTAAATATTAATTAGGTGAATCCATGGAGTGATTGTAATTCCAGTGGGGGTGGGGGTGTGCTGGTGGGAAATAAGTTCCCAGCCCAGGGCAAATTACCTTTGAAACCAAAATCAGTCAAAGGGAGAAATAAAGTGGGAGAAACCTGTTTATTGCTTACAAGCAGTCCACTTCTGCTCGCCCATGTCTCTTGCAACCCAGCTGCAAAAAGGGACCCCATCCAACCTCTCTGGTCCAGATATGCCCTTGCTCCCCCTTGTAATTACCTGTTGATATGGAGATGGTCTACTTCTCTCCACCACTTGGAAACACCTATTGATATGGAGATGCACTAAGGCCAAGAGAGAGATTCTGGAAAAATTGCGTTTTTTACTCACAGCCCCCTTGTCTCAGCTTCCCTACCAGAGAGGAACTCCAAATATGTCCACACGCCTTTCCCATGACTTTTCCATGTGCATATATTTGCATATGTATGTTGTCATTTTTGTCTCAGTGTTTTTACACTACTGGACTGCTATGAAATGATTGTTGTGTGAATTGTTTTCTGCCACCTAATATTTCTTGGAAACAGTTCCTTGAGTTCCTTGTGAGTATACCAATAAAATTAGCAAAGAATATCATTAAGGAGCAGAGGGTTTTGTTAGCATTGTTTAAAGTCTCAGTGCCCACCACCAACTCAGTGCCTTGACAAGTGTTTTAAGGCTTAGTGTATATTTTGTATAATTGCTACTAGCACAGGCAGCTTAACTTGGTGCCTGGGTCCTTTGGTGGTCTTGGCTTGGGAGAGTACAGTCCTTTGAAGAACCTCACAAACCCTATCGAGTAAAATCCCAAAGCTGTTAAGTCTCTTTGACCCACTCACCTTCCCTAAAAATGGATGTGGAGGAAATGTTTCATTTCATGGTAATGCAACAAGGCACAGATTAAAATGGAAAGTTTTAATCCAAAAACAAATCTGTGTGAAATTCTGATGGCCAACAGGCACATGAAAAGATGCTCCACATTGCTAATCATCAGAGAAATGCAGATTAAAACCACAATGAGATATCACCTCACACCAGTGAGGATGGCCAACATCCAAAACACAAACAACAACAAATGTTGGCGAGGATGTGGAGAAAAGGGAACCCTCCTACACTGCTGGTGGGACTGCAAATTAGTTCAACCATTGTGGAAAGCAGTATGGAGGTGCCTCAAAAAACTCAAAATAGAAATACCATTTGACCCAGGAATCCCACTCCTAGGAATTTACCCTAAGAATGCAGCAGCCCAGTTTGAAAAAGACATATGCACCCCTATGTTTATCGCAGCACTATTTACGATAGCCAAGAAATGGAAGCAACCTAAGTGTCCATCCATCAGTGGATGAATGGATAAAGAAGAGTTGGTACATATACACAATGGAATATTATTCAGCCATGAGAAGAAAACAAAACCTACCATTTGCAACAACATGGATGGAGCTAGAGGGTATTATGCTCAGTGAAATAAGTCAAGCCAAAAAAGACAAGTATCAAATGATTTCACTCATATGTGGAGTATAAGAACAAAGAAAAAAACTGAAGGAACAAAACAGCAGCAGACTCACAGAACCCAAGAACAGACTAATAGTTACCAAAGGGAAAGGGACTGGGGAGGATGAGTGGGAAGGGAGGGACAAGGGGGAAAAAGGGCATTACAATTAGCAGATGTAATGTTGGGGGGGCACGGGGAGGGCTGTACAACTCAGAGAAGACAAGTAGTGATTCTATAGCATCTCACTACGCTGATGGACAGTGAATGTAATGGGATTGGTCGGGGGGGGTGCCTGATGAAGGGGTTAGTTTAATAACCATAATATTGCACATGTAATTATAGATTAATGATACCGAAATAAATTATTTAAAAAAACCAAAAAACAAATCTGTGATGCTGGCAGTGTTTTTAAGTAGACAGTCTCATTTTGGTTTCAGAGGGATAAAAGGGGACGCATAATCTCAAAAATTCTTGGGGAAATGTTCTGCCAGATGCAAGTGGTGCCCTATGGCTGTGTGAGCAGGAGCTCTGCTCATATCCAGTTTTCTGACATCCTTGTTATACATGACTTCAAAACCCTGGGTCTCATCTATGACAGGATGATGAATATAAATATTATGCTGGGGCACAGTATAGCTCTACTTCTTTTTTATTAAAGGTGGCAACTTGTTTCCCTAAACTTCCTAGGGCAGAGACTCTAGGTTTGCTTTGTTTGCTAGAATGTTTCACTGCTTAGCCAGGTGTGCTCAAATATCAGGTGAATAATGTTTGTTGAGTGACAGGATGGTGGAGTAGGAGCAGACAAGCCTGCTATCACTTCCGCATCTGCCCCAGGTGATTTTGGTGCGTCTCATGCTCTTCCTCTTTTTAGTCTTCAGTTTATTCATCTGTAAACTGAGGGGGTGGCCTCAGGCAGTTTGATTTCCCTTCACATGTAAGCAGTCTCAAAGTCTGTATGACTTCTCAGGCCTGGAGTCTGAATTAAAAATCAAGATCCTTGCTGAAACTTTTAAAAACTGTCCTGGCAGAGAGCAAATACTGTTCCAGCCCACCAAAATCTCTCTATAATCTACTTAAGTTAGTCAGTGGATCAAATCCAGCAAAATCTGACTGGATAATTTGACTTTCAAAGACATTTCCCAATCTTCTTATGTAAAGGTGTGGCAGAAAGATAAAGAATGGAATTCTGGGAGAAAGTTGTCTTTATCCATAAAACCCTTTAGAGGAAGAATCGGTGACAGGCCACCCGAGGAGCTGGGAACCTGCCACCTCACCCGCTGGTAAGTACAGTCCCCTGCAAACCTATGCTGAAGTGAAAACTACAACTTTGCTGGTTGCACTTGCTCAGTATTATGTGGGATATTCGGGCAATGATGAGTGAGTCGATAGAAATTAGGGAAAATTCACACAAAATAGAGTTCTTTGGATTTCTTGGAGTTAGAATCTCATTTAAAGGTAATCATAGACTTATATGTCTGAGTTGTTTAAGCTTTTCTGGGGCAACATCAGGGAGAGGAATATGTACATTCAGAGGAAGCCGTATTTATTCAGGCTTGCTTGAAAGCTGTGTGATCGCTGAGTCACCACACACCTTTGCGGAGCCTCCCCTCACCTGTGAAATGAGTATTACATGATAGTATGGAAATGGGAATATGTGTGACTAGAACACAGCTGTATTAGCAGTTTTGCTCTTTGAATTTTATAATTTGCAAAGTAAAAATATTCATAACTTGTGAAAAATAGCTAGTTGTAGAAAGTGTAATTAATGTTCAGTGAAGAAGGAGCCTTAGTACTGGCTTCTGACTTTGGCAGATGTGGTGGTAGGCTCTTTGGTGTTAGAAACTAGTGAGCTTTTATAGAGAGCAGATAGATATATATGGTTTGGTTTGGTTGGAGTTTTGTGAGGCCTTGGGTGGGAGGGTGTGGTCTGTTTGGGAAGGTGGACAGCTTTCAGAATTTGGACTTTAGTCCTGGGAAGCCCCTGAATGCTTTGAAGGTGGGGTTGGATTGTTTAGGGAGCTACTTGAGAAGATAAAAACGTTAGGGCCAGATGCTGATACTCTTAGTCCTCCCCATAGCCTAGAGCTGCAGGTAGCTAGAGAACACCAGCCTCTTGGGCTGGTCTCACGTTCATGACCCGGTACCTCCAGTGGCATCTTAGGGCTGCCAGATGGTCATACATTAGTCCCTAGTCAATTTTCTCTTATGATAAATGCTACCCCTAATCATGTCTAAGTGAAATCCCCTACTTGGGCACTAGATTCCATCCCACTGCTCCACAAAGTTTTCCTCCCCTAAATCAATTTTTTCTTCCTCTTCTGGATCATCTTCAGATCATACAAATGTGTCTCTGTTTTCAATTATCTTAAAAAACTTTCTCTTGCCCCTGCTCCTCAACTCCCCCTTTTCTTTCCTTCTTTTCTTTCCTTTTTTATTTTTTTTTGCTGCAAAACTCCTTGAAGAATTTCCTGTCTCCAGTTCTCTCTTGATTCTCCCTTTCCTTGTGAACTTTTTTATGAGGTGTACCATACATAGGAACAGTGAACAATCCCTCAACTGTTCACGGAGACTGTCTTTGTCAAGGTCGTTCATGATTCCCACATTGCTTAGTCATATAGACAAATCTTCTTTCTTGCCTTCGCAACATTTGATTTGTGATCATTGCTTCTTCATTGATGCATTTGCTTTACTTGTCTTCCAGGACATTTACATTTTGCTTTTCCTCTTACCTCCTTGTCTGCTTCTATTTGCATGTCGGTGTCTCTTCCAATTCAGCCTTTTGTGGAACAAACGCCCCAGGGCCCAGTGCTCAGCCACAAGCATTCCCTTGTGCTTCTCTGGGCCCTTGACTTTAGAACACCATTTCTGTGCCAGTGACTCTCAAATACATATCTTTGGCCCAGACTTCTCTCCTGAACTCCAGCAGTCTCCACTTAGGTGTCTAAGACATCTTCAAATGAAACATGCTCAGAATCCAGAATATTTCCTCCCAAACCTGTGTTATGTGCAGCTTTCCCTATCTCATTTGGTGGCACCTGCAGACCTTCCACTTGCTCAGGCCAAAATCCTTTTCTCCTACTTCATCCTTAGGCTCCTACTTCTCCCATCCCATAGGAAGTCCTGGAAAGTATCAAAGGCTGACACAGTTGACTCTAAGTAGTGATTCAAGGAGGTTGTATAGCTCAAATTAAAAAAAAAAATCCACTGTGCATCTAGGAGCCTTCAGGACACAGCAGAGGTGCTCATGGGAGATGGGCTTGTCAGAAAGCGTGGCCCTATGGGTTGTACAGTTATTTAGCATCTCAGAGCCATGGTTCTGTGTCCCTGTCTTGGCTCTCACTCATTATTTCTTCACAACACCCTCTGCCCCTTCCCTCATTCTCCAACTATGAGCCTCACAGGTCACTTTGTTTAGGGATTTCCTTCTACTCCTCCCTCACAAACCCCCAGGCAATGAATAATCTCTCTTCATGCCTTCCTGCTTCCATGAGTTTATTTAATCAATATTGATTGGGTCCCTTAAAATGTTTCAAGGATAAAGCAGAGAACAAAAGGGAGGAGCTCTGCCTTAAAGGGGTTCATGGTCTAGAATTGAGTGCTGGCCACAGAAGCCATGAATGGCTATTTAAATTTAAATTAGTTAAAATAAAATTAAGGGAAAGAAATGTTAATTTCTCAGCCATGCCAGCCACACAGGTGCTCAGTCATCACAGGTGAATAGTGGCTAGTAGATTGCATAACAGCCACGTGTTGGAATAACTCCATTACAGACAGTTCTATAGGACGGCACTGTACAAGAGGGAAGAGAGATGGACCACACACACACACACACACACACACACACACACACACAGACAAATATATCAAAGGAAATGAGGTAGTAAATGATGCATAGAGAATGAAATAGTGTGTGACACAGATAGTGACTGATTGGCTATTTTAGATAGAGGGGCTGGAGGAATGTCTGGGAAGGGAATATTTAAGCAGGAATTGGAAGGAAAAAGAGATCTGAAACTAGTTGGGGGAAGGAATGGCGATCCAGGCAGAGAGCCCTGCTAGGGAAAATGTCCTAAGGCAGGGATGCAATTGAAAGAGCCCTGGGTGGCTGGAGTCCTGTGGGCAGGAAAGAGAGTGGTAGACATCTGAGAGGTAGGCAGGGGCTGGATTACGCTAAGGCGGTAGGACGTTTGTTCCTCAGAGAGCCACGGGAGGGTGGTCAGTGGGGGAGTGACATGGTCTGATTATATATTTACCATATATATCATTCTGCCTGACTTTTTTAGTTAGTTGTTCACTCTACTGTGTCTCCGCCTGATTGTACAATTCTGGATTTTTTTCATTCTTAGTCTATTAAGTCATACCCTGTTAGCCTCAATATATTAGTAGTAACTTTGGTAGATTTGAATTAAATTAGAAAATCTTTATCACCGACCTCCTGGGCTTTGGCTGAGTCTGAGATTTTGTCTCCCAGGTAAATAAGACGTGACCTACTTCTGTGTGATGCATTACAGAATTTGTCCTCTGGCCTCTGGTGGTGGTTGAGGTAGGGTCAATAGTGTCCCCAACTAGTGAATAAAAGGCAGAGAATAAGAAGAAAGCAGGTATCCAGAAATGTGCTTATTCCTGGGTAGAACTCAATCTTGTTACCCAATAGAGTTCAAGTGCATGGCATCATAAAGCTAGGAGGGCTATTAAAGGTCATATGGTCCAACCTCTTCATTTCATAGAAGAGACAAATTTCAGCAAACAGGCTAGGGGACAGCCTGTGTGAAGGCCCAGAGACAGGACAGAGCTTGTGTTCAAGGTGGTGGAGCAAGGTCTTGGGTGGGGACCTCATCCAACCAAGTCCTTCTTTAGACACTGAAGTCCCCCAGGCAGAGCTGGGGCAGGGGTAGGCTGGAGAGGGTGCCCTCTAAGGAGATAGGGTGATGTGATACAGGTCATGAGTTAACATCTACTTTTATTTCTCAAAAATCAGAAAAACTGAGTTCTCATGCAGGCTCTCTAGATTTAAAAATTTTGGCTGTTAGGAAATATATTTTTAAACACTGTGGTACAAAGCACTTCTGCAGGCCAAATACAGTCTTTGGGCCACCAGTTTGCAGCATCAGGCCTTCAGTTTCTTCCAAGTGCCGAGGCTGCTGGAGCCAGGGGTTTGCATTCCCAGGCAGTGCGGGACCCAGGGCCACAATGTGCCGAGGCCCTCCTGCACTCCTCCGTGAAGCCTGTCACGGGCTGCAAGAAGGCTAGAGAGGGAGCACCAGTGCCTCCCTGGGAGGACGTTACTGAATCTTGAGACCAGAGGGGAGTTAATGGAATACTCGGCAGGCTTGCACATGTTTGTATGGTTTAATGATTAAGAGCAAAACTCAGAAGATCTCATCTGGAATCTAGACTCTTAACCTCTCCAAGCCTCAGCTTCCTCCACCATGAATGGGGTTAGTGACAGCATCTTCCTAAGGAGTTCTGTGAAGACTGAATGCACTTGGGGGCTTGGCACAGAGCCTGCCACACAGTACATTCTCCAAAAACCTTGGCTAGCGTTAGTGCATATTTAGGTTTCATTTTCAAAGTTCTCCCATAACCCTTTTGTTCATTGTAACAATCCTTTGAGGGAGTCCAAGCAACGGTTTTTAGTGCAGTTTTGCAAATGAAAGGCTTGAAGAAGCCCAGTAATTCACAGAGATACCCAGCTTGGGAAGTGCAGAGCTTGGATCTGAACTCAAGTCTGGTCCAGACTCTGCTTCCTGGAACAGTCTTCCGACATCACTCGGTAAGATGTTGTCTTGAGTCATTGCTTCCTGTAGTGTGAATGGTCAGACACAGTGACTCATATTCTTGCTTAATTCTTGCTAATGGCAAACTTGATAATAAGATTGAGTCTGGGGACTTCCCACTGCGGCCAAAGAGCAGGAGTACCCTGCACTCACTAAAGGACCGGTTGACTCCATCTCGGAGACCAAGGGTAAATGCACCTGGGCCACTGGAAGACTGGTCTTTGCTCGGGTGTTCTCCTGCGGAGCCTTCCTCTGGTTTCCTTCCTGTTTGCTCCCTTATCCCCTGTATCAGCACTAGGAGTCAGTTTGGACTCTGTGTGCGGAGGGAGCTGGGAAATAAGGGACTGCTCCGAGGACGGCTTTACCTTCAGTTGGAAGGTGCAGAGCCTTCTGCCACCTGGAGCTAGTGGACCTAAGCTGTTGTGCTGGTGTTTCATCCTTAGCAGGGCAGGCTCATGTGATTTGCCCAGTTAGGGTGAAAGGAGAAGTTGCAGTCTGAGAATTAAGACTTGTTTCCACACCATCTGGTGGAGAGCACGCCAACCAGTCTGTTTTCTCTTTCCTTCAGGCCATACTGTCATGCATCCTTGGGTAGCCATCTCAAGCCTCATACTGCTTCTGATGGGTAAGTGAGTACCTGGGCTAGGGTTTGGAAGCCCTGAGGATGGGGAAGTGCAGGATGTGTGTGCCGTGTGGTGCAGGAAGATGAATGTGCTCTGGTTTTGTTGGACGGTAATGGGTCAACTTGTGAACAAAAAACCAGACTGAACTCTCACTCCAAAGGAGTTGCTTAAATGCTGTGAATTAACAAAATCCACAGGTAAGGGAACAAGACATGATGCAGAAAAGTGTGTCATATGCTACCATTTGTGTTTAAACAAAAAAAGAGGTGGGTAAATAGTTATGTATGCATGGACTAATCAAGCATATGTAAGAAATAGCAAAGTATTACCATAGGGTGGGAGGGGATGGGGAGAAGTAATGAAGATAGGGTAGAAAGGAGACCAGTCCCTCATTGAACCATTTTGTGCCACTTGTTTTTTTTTAAATGATGTACCACTATTTCTTTTAAAAATAAAAAATTTTAATTCAAAATATTCTGAGATGGGGGAAATTTTAAGAATAGACATAACCCGAAAATTTAAAAACAATAATCTCCAGAGGTCAGATTATAGGGGGAAGTTCATTTTTTATTATATTTGATATTATAACTTCTATAACTTTTTATAATTAGCATATAGTGTATTTGTTATCCCAAGATGGTGTTAGGCAAAATTAAATATAAGAATTCCAGTGAAAAAGTGTACTCTTATGTAATGTAACAATAAGCATTTTATTCCCAGAGCATTTCCCAAACTTATAGCCCAGTTCTAAATAGGATTAGTTGGTGAATCTTAGACTTCTTTTAAGGATCACTTTGACTGCAGTTGGCAATACAGGGTTTTAATGCCACTGCCCCAGGAATGTTTTTGTTTTTAAGTGACATAAGTACTTGATTGAATATTCTCCAATTCTCTGGTTTCACTGGAGGAAATGGGCCTTCCTTAGTCTCATGCTGTCATCAACTTGCGGGAAGGGATCCATCCCTGTTTGGATTTTTTGGGACCAATCCTAAAGCCTATGATAAGCCTCAGTTCCTTCTGGAAGTATTAGAAAGCCATTTTCTAAAAATGGATTTCTGGGGAGTTTACTAGATTTCTGCCTTAAAACCAACAGTTTTCCATTAACAAAATGATAGCTTTGCTATATTTTTATGAGAGAGGTGTTGTGAGGTGACTTCACTTGCAATAGCAGCTCAAAAATTTGCAGTAAAAATTAAAAATTAAAACTTTAAATGAAATAGAATTTTTAAAAAGTGTTTCTGTTGATACAGTCATTGAATCTGGGAGAGTGGAAAAGCCACATGTCTGTATTACCTATTTAATAAGCATATGACTGTCAAACACAGGATGAAATACATGCTCATGTATTACTGGAATGTCATTTGGCTCAAACCTTTTAGAAAGAAATTTGGCCATATTCATTAGGAGACTGACAATATTGCTGCCCCTTATCCAGTGATTTCTCTCTGAGAAAGCTATCTAATTAGGGAACAGTCCTAAATACAGAAAAAAGCTTAAATTGTATTTTACTTACTAATAACAAACAATAATGCTGATAAAGAACATGTAAACATAGGTAATGCTAATAATCTTAAAAATTCAAGATATGAAATTCAATCACATGATTACAAAAAATACTATATAAAAAGTAAAAGTGAAAATAAATGTAAAATTAAAATCTTGAGACCCCATGTTCTGTTTTCTCTTGATTGGCAGATGCTGTGGTTTCTGATGTACAAGTGAGTGGGGTGGTGGGCCAGCCTGTCACACTGCCCTGCACCTACTCAACAGCTAATGGAGTCACAACCATGTGCTGGGGCCGAGGCACATGTCCTAGGAATCTATGCTCAGATGAACTTGTCTGGACTGATGGAACCCATATCACCTTTCAGAAGCACACACGTTATAAGCTGGAGGGAGACCTTTTGGAAGGGAATGTGTCTTTGACCATAGAAAATGCAGCCCTGGCCGACAGTGGCCAGTATTGTTGCCGTGTTGAGCACAGAGGGTGGTTTAATGATATGAAACGCACCTTATCATTGGAGATAAAGCCAGGTGAGCTCATCTTCTTTTCTTCCTTTGAACATTTTTATGGGTTAACCAAGATGTCTACTGTTTGGTAGTAATTTTCTCTTTGTTTAATAAGGAAAGGGGAGGTTCCTACAAATCTTGTTTTCCATTAACCAGTGGGAAATAGAAAGAACTTTTATTTCTGGAGAATGAAGTGTTAAGATCAACCTTGATTCAAGACAGTAGGTTAGAGAATCTTCCCAGTCAGCAAGCTCTCTCCTACAGCACTGCTTCAAAAATGCTCGTTGGGTGATGAAAAACCATCACTGCTCCATTATGAAATACAGTGAACATTTTTATCAAGCTCAATTTATTCAACTTAAAGAACTGCCCCTTTTTCTCTGAGAAATTGTATCTTAGAAGAATTGTTAAATGTCCTTAGCATTTTAAAACTCAGAGAATTTCAAACTTGTTAAATTGCTCATATCAGGAACTGTTGAGTAGTTCCACCCAATTGGAAAGTAGCATTCCCAGTTGTGAGCTCAATCCTGTTGCATATACCTTGTATGAGCATCTGTGATTCTACTTCTACCCTTTGCCTTTTTTGAAGCATGTCTCACATCATATCACAAAATTGCTTGTTTAAAAATGAAAATATTTTTGCAATGTGAGAACATTTGCATCCCAATAGCTGTTTACCAGTTGCTTTTAAGAATTTCATGAAATCCAAAAATCAGAGAAGTTTATGTACATTGTCCCATTCTGATTTAGACATCCTAATTTTCCTAAGTGTTTGACGAAAGGAATAGGTTACTCAGGATTTCCTGGTTTCTGGTACCCTCCCCTAATGAATCTCCTTCCACTCAGGTCATTCATTGGATAGAACCCACCACCTGTGGGCTTAATAAGCTATGTGTCTTTTGTTTTTAATTAAAGAGGAATTTGATTTTGCAATCTTTCAATTTTTTGATTCAGCTGTTTCCTTTATGAAAGCAAGTAATAAAGTTAACTCTGACCGATAAAATAGCTGACTCTGGGGAAGCTATATCTGGGAGGCAATTTAGGGAAGCCAAAAAAGGGTGGTGATATACTGTGCTACAGACAGATGTGAGGAGTCATTGTGTGGAGAAGAGATCATGACTACAACGTTTTGGGAGTAGTGAAATTTTATTATTGGTCTGGCTGAATTTTTAAAAATGACATAGAAAGAAATTAGCAGGAGGCTTTATAGGGATTAGAAATTCTTTAATAGGGAGGTATTTACAAAGGCAGGGCTCTGTCCAATGGGAAGTGGGTCCATGGCTGAGCCAGAGTAACTTTGCCTCCAATAACCAATTCTTTGCTTAAGTGTTTTTGCATTTTTCACAGTCCAAGCTTACTCTTCAACCTTCTGTTAGGGCTCTTCCTCACCAGCATCTACCCTTATAGTTTCCTAGCTTCTTTCTGAGGAGAGTATTTACCACTGAAGAAGACAAGTTCATTAGACAATCCAATTAGGTTTCCTCTTCTTTGTTTCCTTTATGCTCCTTTGATCAGATTTTTTGCATGCTTGCCTTTTTCTCTATATTAGACTTTAAACACTGAGGGAAGGGATTGGATTATACTCTTCTTAAAAGCCTCTTATAGACTATGTATTAGATGGGTTCAGCAAAGTAGAGCCCCAGGGTCTGATCAGATCACAAAACAGGCCGACAGTCTGTTTTATAAATAAAGTTTATTGGAAGAGCCAGACCAATTTATTATATGCTGTCTATGGCTCTTTCACACTCTCAGAGCTGAGCAACTGCTTCTGAGACAAAACGCCCTCAAACCCTAAAACATCTACTATCTTGGCCCTTTACAGGAAGTTTGCTCACCTCTGCTTTAGACTAATGCCTTGCATGTAATAGACACAAATATTTGTTGAAAAAGTTTTTTCCTCTTCAAGGCCAAAGTTGGCTAGATTCCAAATTAAGTTAGCGCTCTCAGAAGGAAGTGCTTCAAACTTCAAAGCAATTGACCTTTTCTAAGGGACCTGAGGTTTTCTTTTAATAGTAGAGTTGAGATTTAAGAAAACTTATTGCAGAAAAAAAAAGGGGCCTGGTGAGATTAAAAAGTATATATTCTTGATTCATTCCTTCACTGGTCTGCTTTTGTGCCAGGCACTGTGTTAAGGCTTAATTTTAGTGCCATTGCTCTCTCTGGGTAGCTCTGAGGCCTAGTAAGTGATATAGAATCCTACACTGCTTCTGACTCTGGAAAGAGTCAAAGTTATCACCTGTTGTGATTATCTCTTAGGTGGGAAGGAAGCCTAAATGGTCTAGTCCACTTTCTAATCAAAAGTATAAATCATCTGTGTGATCCAGGATGCTCTAATGGATGTGAGTTCATCCTCATTTAGGATGCCGGGCCTTCGGGAGGGTACCCTCAGGAGTGACTGAACCCAGTGCTATTTATTAGGTAAATGTTCTGGGCCTGGGAACTACTATTTTAAGTCTTGTCCTTCACTACTAAGAGGATAAAGACAGCTGCAGGCTCTACCTCACAGACAGCTCCCTACCTCACAGATGTTTATAAAGACACATAAATCTTATATGTATGACTGGTCTTTTCAAAGTGCTTGAAGGCAAATCCCAAGTGCCATTTTTCACCTACAAACTCCCCCACCCCCACATAATATATACCTTTCAGCACAGCTGTTTCGTTTTTGCAAGCATGTCTTCAAGCCTTCCACTGACACAGATTCTAGGTGGCCAATGGCTGAAGTCTGAGTTGAGGGGAGGTTAGTACCCAGTGTCTCATCGATTGGGTTGGTGTGCAGGCCCGGCACAAGGCTTTTGTTTCCTGCTGCTTGATTAATCCTTGCTTTCATGTTGATTTCTAACTCCAGCTGAGGTCACCCGTGTTCCAACATCACCTAGGGTCTTTACCTCTGCTTCTCCAATGCCTGCACCCACACAGAGCCTCCAGCCAGGTAAGCAGATGTGTTTCTGAGCCCAGAGGCCATCAAATGAGAGGCTGTGTTAAGGCAGAAGCACAATCTAGGATAAAGGTTCCTACCTGGGTTCCAAACGTGAGCTTCATAGGGTCTCTGAGCCCTCAGTCCCAAATTTATATGCACCTTTTGTACAGAAAATCATTTTCAGAGTGAGGGGACCCATAAATTTTTGTCAGAATCTCGAAGTCATTCATTATTAGCCAAAAAAAAAAAAAAAAGCCAAGGAAAAAGTAAGGAATGCCAGAGAACAGGGGTCAGGTTAATGAGATTCTGCCCTCACAAGGAAATCTGAACAGAGATCATGTAGTTCATTCTGAAGTCAGACACTCCACTTGAGGATAAGATTTCAGAGAAGTTAACATTTACTATTTTCTAGGTGCTGGGAACCATACTGAATGCTTAAAAAGTATTATGTTGCTTAATTTTTATGACAAACCCTGCATTTTATATATATAATCATTATATATATAATCATATAATTATATATATATAAAATTATATAATTATATATATTATATATAATATATATAATCATTATAAGTGTGATTCAATTGCATTTTATAAGTGGGAGAACTGAGGCAGACTCTTAAGTTCACTGTTAAAAGTCATATGGATTGAAAATGGTTCAGTCAAGCTTTCGTCTCCATGAACTTGAATTTGGGGACTGTGCTTTAAACTACTGGATGGTGCCTTCTATCTTGAGCACTGAGCTTAATGTTTGGATGAATTTGTCCTGATCTGACATCCTCACTGAAAAAAAACTTCTATACAATTACCCTGTCTTTTCAGGGAAGTCAGTGACTTACACAATTTCACTTCTAGCATCTTTTAATTTATTTATGTAGCAATGAAATTGCAAAAAATGCTATTTATACTGATGAAAAAGGAAACATTATATTTAGGGACTTTAGGGATTTAGAACTTACACATTTGTTTTTTTCAATTCAGACTACATGGTTTGTATTTCAAATTTCCAATAAATAAGAGTTTAGCTTTAATACAAATGGGGAAAAACTTGATTTATAGGTGGGAAAATAGCTTGAATTCTGAGAACAAGTTAAAGTTCAAGCCTTCTATTTCTAGGATTTAAAAGCTAACTTTTAGTGGAGATTCTCAAAGCCTCTAAAACTCTTTGACCCCCTTGAGGTGGCTCTGGATTCTGAAAACTTACAGAGATGTCACAACCTGTTAGCCAGAAAGTATTATGGAACATAGTGATTTCCCTTGACTCCTATTCAACCATGTGTATATTTAACCTGGAGGGATCTGAGGGATTGATCTATGAGTTGAGTCTGGAAGAAAGGGCCTTAGGTTAAAACTAGGATTTTAGAGCCATAAAACTTTGCAATATAATCAGCTGGATATGCTAGAGAATCTGTTGACCTTCTCAATATTGATTTTTGCTTCTTAATACTTAGTTTATGCCTGCACAAGTAGATGGATTAGTGGACTTGGTTTGGTGAACATGCATAAGTTTGTTTAAATCAGAGATGCCGAAGAAAAGTGTTGGTTTGTGTGCCTATGTGACCTCACCAGGGATAATATTAATTGAGCCTTACCCTTATCCTGATGGTCTCCTAAAGAGTTTGAGTTTAGAGTTGAACAGGAAGGAGGTGAACCCTGGAACAGATCCCACACAGGGACATTTGTTTTTACATCTACCGCAGTGCCTCTTGTATATGCTAGTTGCCTAAAATATTTATGGACTGGTTGGATGTAAGGTTGTAGGAACAGAGGAGAAAAGAAAGATGGCCCTGAAGACCCAAACTTAGGAGAGAAGTTAAGACCAGATCTAAGTTGGATAAAGACTCTGGTTCATCTGATTTTCTTGCATTGTCCTGTTCTTAGTGCTTAAACAGAGCCACATTAGAGGAAAACAGAAAGACAGTTCTGAGAAAAGGTGATGCTGAAATGTGAAGACCATGGTGGGGAGAGGGAAACAGAAAGATCAGTGAGAGGCAAGGAAAGCCTACATTTGGGAATTCTTGTCCAGCCAGCACCACTAACTTGCTCTAACATTCTGTAGTGCTCTAAAGGAAGGAATACAAAGATATTATAAAGAGCAAGTGTCAGCATAGCAGGTAAGGTGAGATACCTGATGGAAAGTAAAGGAGGGAGTTCAAGAAAGGAAAGGGAAACATAGGCCTATATTGGGGAATTCCTAGGGAAGCTTTTTTGGTGAGAAATAGAGGATGGGTCAGATAACACAGGAAATCAATCTTACCAAAGAAGCATCCAGAACTCAATCAACTGCAGAAGGAGTGGGGTCAAGGTCTACCAGGAACGTTGTTTTGAGGGCTGTAAATCATCATCAAAGGTCATACACTAGACAATATTGTTGCCCTGAAGAGATCTTAGGGAATCAAGTTTTGTGAGTTATACATTCCGTGCTCGTTAATATGTTCATTTCTCTGGAAAGATGTGTGAATGGATAACTGATAATTTAATTAAGTCAAGGAAATCCAGATTGGGCCTGTTGTGAAGTGGGAAGGACAAATTAGTGCCAGCTCCCAGGCCCTGTTCTGTGAAAGTGACATGTCACATGTATGAATAAAAGGTTAACTGGGTTTCCTACATAAGATGCACTGTTTTAGACTTTGTATATTTAGGAGTATAAAGAATGTGAAGTAATGCTGTATATTGATAAACTATCCAGATCATTATCTAGGTCAGATTTATTCATGATAATGAAATACCTAGATAGCAATGCAATGCCTCAAGCCTATCTTTGAATATTTCTAAGAGGGGAGGTTGAGAAAAGATGGTGGCAATGAGTAGTGTGGCAGAAATCTCCCAAAACCACATATATTTTGAAAATACAGCAATACAACTATTCCTAAAAGAGTGACCAGAAGTAACAGTACACCAGCCAGCCTACATCTGGGAGAAGTCAACATCTCACAGAAAAGGGTAAAGTAAAAAGCCACGACCCGGTGGGACCCAAGCATCCCCCCACCCCAGCTCACTGGTGGGAGGAAAAAGAATCAGAGTGAGGAGGGAGTGGAAGCACAGAAATGTTAAATACCAAGCCCTAGAAATCTACCCCAGGAGCACGGACCCACATTGCATGGTGCTGTGGAGATTAGAGGGGCTGAAAAGCAGAGTCTGAGACTAAGACTGCGAACAGGTTCCCACAACCAGCTGTCCTTGCACAAGAGAAAAACAGGCGCTTTAAAAGACTTCTCAACATTCAGAGGGCTGCTAAAGGGGTAAGGGTTCAGGAGAAGGAACAGGTGGACAAAATCATGCTGGCACACTCAGGCCAGCAAGCTGGGAACTTTCAGGAGCTTCAGGCACCCTATTCCCCTGGTTGGCAATGCATCCCCAAGGCCCCTCACCATGAGAAGCAGTCTGCCACTCCTTCTTCCTGCCAGCACCTGCTTGTAAACCGGCTGCCCCTGCCATTGCTGCAGACAAGCCGGAGGGCACCCCTGCCTACAGCAACTATACAGCTTAATACAGAGGCTTTTCCCTGCACGTGGCAAATTAGCCCAGACCCAGAGGCTGTTCCCTGTGCACCTTTGGTTAACCAGCACAGATAGTGGAAACAGGTTCTGAGACCAGGAAACATGAAAGAGCTTTGTTCTCATGGCAGAACACACGCTGATCGCCTGCAACCCCCACCATCACCCTAGGCCATCCAGAGGGCCACCCCACCTATGGCAGTTTAGGGGATTAACCCAGAGGCTGCTCCCTGTGTGCAGTTAACCTGCATAAACAGCGGAGACAGGCATGACAATTGACAAGCAGGAAGGGACTTTGTCCTCACAGTGAACCCGTGCCACTCCACTGCAATCACTCCTGTCACTTCAGGACTATAAAAAGGCAGAAGAACCTGGTTCAGTCCAAAATCCCCCAAACACCAGAAAGAGGGCTCAGTGAGAATAAAATCACCAATCTTCCTGAAAAAGAATTCAAAATAAAGTCATAAGTGTGCTAATAGAGCTACAGAAAAATATAAGAGCTAAAGGACAAATTCAGGAGAGAGATAACTGAAATGAGACAAACAATGGAGGGATTTAAAAGCAGATTAGATGAGGTAGAGGAGACAGTAAATGGAATAGAAATCAGAGAACAGGAATACAGAGACACTGAGGCAGAGAGAGAAAAAAGGATCTCTAGGAATGAAAGAATATTAAGAGAACTGTGTAACCAATCCAAATGGAACAATATTTGCATTATAGGGATACCAGAAGAAGAAGAGAGAGGAAAATGGATGGAAAATGTTTTTGAAGAAATAATTGCAGAAAACTTCCCCAATCTGGGGAAGGAAATAATCTCTCATGCCATGAAAGTCCACAGATCTCCTAACACAAGGGACGCAAGGATCACAACACCAAGACATGTAATAATTAAAATGGTAAAGATCAAGGACAAGTAAAGAGTATTAAAAGCAGCCAGAGAGAGAAAAAAGATTACCTATAAAGGAAAACCCATCAGAGGCTATCATCTGACTTCTCAGCAGAAACCTTGCAGGCCAGAAGGGTGTGGCATGATATATTCAATGCAATGAAACAGAAGGACCTGGAACCAATAATACTCTACCAAGCAAGATTATCATTTAAATATGAAGGAGAGATTAAACAATTCCCAGATTAGCAAAAGTTGAGGGAATTTACCTCCCACAAACCATCTATACAGTGTATTTTAAAGGAACTGCTCTAGATGGAAGTATGCCTAAGACTAAATACCTTTCACCAGAGAAAATAAAACCACAGCAAAGGAAGACCACTAAATACTAACCAAATGAAAAATTAAATCATCTACCAACAAAGTCAATCAAGGGATACACAAAGAGTACAGAATATGACACCCAACATATAAAGAATGGAGGAGGAAAACAAAGAAGGGTAATCAAGAAGAATTATAATAGCTTAATAAGTGAGTTAAGGTAGATGGCTAGATAGTAAAGAAGCTGCCCTTGAACCTTTGGTAACCATGAATCCAAAGCCTGCAATGGCAATAAGTACACATCTATCGATAATCACCCTAAATGTAAATGGATTGAATGCACTAATACAAAAGACACAGAGTAACAGAATGGTTAAAAAAGCAAGACCCATCTATATGCTGCTTACAAGAGACTCACCTCAAACCCAAAGATATTCACAGACTAAAAGTAAAGGGATGGAAAAAGATATTTCATGCAAACAATAGGGAGAAAAAAAGCAGGAGTTGCAGTACTTGTATCAGACAAAATAGACTGCAAAACAGAGAAAGTCACAAGACACAAAGAAGGACATTACATAATGATAAAAGGGTCAGTCCAACAAGAGGATGTAACCATTGTAAATATCTATGCTCCCAACACAGGAGCACCTACATATGTGAAACAAATACTAACGGAATTAAAGGGGGAAATAGACAGCAATGCATTCATTTTAGGAGACTTCAACACACCACTCACTCCAAAGGACAGATCAACCAGACAGAAAATAAGTAAGGACACAGAGGCACTGAATAATACATTAGAACAAATGGACCTAATAGACATCTATGGAACACTCCACCCAAAAGCAGCAGGATACACATTCTTCTCAAGTGCACATGGAACATTTTCCAGAATAGACCACATACTAGGCCACAAAAAGAGCCTCAGCAAATTAAAAAAGATTGAAATTGTACCAACTAACTTCTCAGATCACAAAGGTATAAAACTAGAAATAAATTGTACAAAGAAAACAAAAATGCTCACAAACACGTAGAGGCTTACAACATCCTCCTAACTAATCAATGGATCAATAACCAAATTAAAACAGAGATCAAGCAATATATGGAGACAAATGAAAACAACAGTGCAATGCCCCAACTTCTGTGGGATGCAGCGAAGGCAGTTCTAAGGGGAGAGTATAGAGCAATCCAGGCTTATTTAAAGAAGGAAGAAAAATCCCAAAAGAATAGTCTAAATTCACAATTATTGAACCCGGAAAAAAAAGAACAAATGAGGCCCAAAGTCAGTAGAAGGAGGGACATAATAAAGATCAGAGGAGAAATAAATAAAATTTAGAATAAAACAATAGAAAAATTAATGAAACCTATAGCTGGTTCTTTGAGAAAATAAGCAAAATAGATAAACCCCTAGCCAGACTTATCAACAAAAAAAGAATCTTTGGTAACCATCTACACACATAAACAAAACCAGATATGAGAAAGGAAAAATCACAATGGACACCACAGAAATATGAAGAGTTATTAGAGAATACTATGAAAAATTATATGCTAACCAACTGGTTAACCTAGAAGAAATGGACAACTTTCTAGAAAAATACAACTTTCCAAGACTGACCCAGGAAGAAACAGAAAATCTGAACAGAGCAATTGCCAGCAATGAATTTGAATCAGTAATCAAAAAACTACCCAAGAAAAAACCTCCAGAGCAAATGGCTTCACCACTGAATTTTATCAGACATTTAGAGAAGACATAATACCCATCCTCCTTAAAGTTTTCCAAAAAACAGAAGAGGAGGGAGCACTTCCAAACTCATTCTATGAAGCCAGCATCACTCTAATGCCAAAACCAAGCAAAGACACCACAAAACAAGAAAACTACAGACTAATATCCCTGATGAACATAGATGCAAAAACACTCAACAAAATATTAGCAAACTGAATTCAAAAATACATCAAGAGGATCATACATCATGATCAAGTGGGATTCATCTCAGGGCTGCAAGGATGGTACAACATTCGAAAATCCATCAACATCATCCACTATATCAATAAAAAGAAAGAAATCACATGATCATATCCATAGAAGCTGAAAAAGCATTTGACAAAATTCAACACCCATTCATGATAAAAACTCTCAATAAAATAGGTGTACAGGGAAGTACCTCAACATAATAAAGGCCATATATGACAAACCCACAGCAAACATCATACTTAACAGTGAAAGGCTGAAAGCTTTTCCTCTAAGATTGGGAACAAGACAAGGATGCCCACTCTCCCCACTTTTATTCAATACAGTACTGGAGGTCCTAGCCACAGCAATCAGACAACACAAAGAAATAAAAGGCATCCAGATAGGTAAGGAAGACGTCAAACTGTCACTGTTTGCAGATGACATGATATTGTACATAAAAAACCCTAAATAATCCACTCCAAAACTACTAGAACTGATATCTGAATTCAGCAAAAGTTACAGGATACAAAATTAATACACAGAAATCTGTTGCATTCCTATACACTAATGATGAACAAGAAGAAAGAGAAATCAGGAAAACAATTCCATTCACAATTGCATCAAAAAGAATAAAATACCTAGGAATAAACCTAAACAAAGAAGGGAAAGACCTATACTCTCAAAACTACATGACACTCATCAGAGAAATTAAAGAAGATACCAAATAAATGGAAACACATCCCGTGCTCATGGATAGGAAGAATTAATATTGTCAAAATGACCATCCTGCCTAAAGCAATCTACAGATTCAGTGCAATCCTTATCAAAATACCAACAGCATTCTTCAACGAACTGTAGAAAATAGTTCTAAAATTCATATGGAACCCCAGAAAGACCCCAAATAGCCAAAGCAATCCTGAGAAGGAAGAATAAAGCTGTGGGGTTATGCTCCCCAACTCCAAGCTCTACTACAAAGCCACAGTAATCAAGACAATTTGGTACTGGCACAAAACAGACCCACAGACCAATGGAACAGACTAGAGAGCCCTGATATAACCCAACCATATATGGTCAATTAATATATGATAAAGGAGCCATGGACATACACTGAGGAAATGACAGCCTCTTCAACAGCTGGTGTTGGCAAAACTGGACAGCTACATGCAAGAGAATGAAACTGGATTATTGTCTAACTCCATACATAAAAGTAAACTCCAAGTGGGTCAAAGACCTGAATGTAAGTCATGAAAACATAAAACTCTTAGAAGAAAACATAGGCAAAACTCTCTTGAATATAAAAATAAGCAACTTTTTCATGAACATATCTCCCTGGGCAAGGGAAACAAAAGGAAAAATGAACAAGTGGGACTACATCAAACTAAAAAGCTTCTGTACAGCAAAGGACACCATCAGTAGGACAAAAAGGCATCCTACAGTATGGGAGAATATATTCATAAATGAAATATCCAATAAAGGTTGACATCCAAAATGTACAAAGAGCTCACATGTCTCAACTACCAAAAAAGCAAATAATCCGATTAAAAAATGGGCAGAGGATCTGAACAGACACTTCTCCAGAGAGGAAATGCAGATGGCCAATAGGCACATGAAAAGATACTCCACATCACTAATCATCTGAGAAATGCAAATTAAAACCACAATGAGATATCATCTCACAACAGTTAGGATGGCCAACATTCAAAAGACAAACAACAAATGCTGGCGAGGATGTGGAGAAAGGGGATCCCTCCTACACTGCTGGTGGGAATGTAAATTGGTTCAACCATTGTGGAAAGCAGTATGGAGGTTCCTCAAAAAACTCAAAATAGAAATACCATTTGACCCAGGAATTCCACTCCTAGGAATTTACCCTAAGAATGCAGGAGCCAGATTCAAAAAGAGATATACACCCCTATGTTTATTGCAACATTATTTAAAATAGCCAAGAAATGGAAGCAACCTAAGTGTCCAGCAGTAGATGAATGGATAAAGAAGATGTGGTACATATACACGATGGAATATTATTCAGCCATAAGAAGAAAACTAATCCTAGCATTTGCAACAACATGCATGGAGCTAGAGCATATTATGCTCAGTGAAATAAGCCAGGTGGAGAAAGACAAGTACCAAATGATTCACTCATCTGTGGAGTATAAGAACAAAGAAAAAAACAGAAGGAACAAAACAGCAGCAGACTCACAGAACCCAAGAATGGACTAACAGTTACCAAAGGGAAAGGGCCTGGTGAGGATGAGTGGGAAGGGAGGCCTAAGGGGAATAAGGGGCATTACGATTAGCACACATAATGTAGGGGGTGGGGCATGGGGAAGGCAGTATAGCACAGAGAAGACTAGTAGTGACTTTATAGCATCTTATTATGCTGATGGACAGTGACTGTAATGGGGTATGTGGTGGGGACTTATAATAGGGGGGAATGCATTAACCACAATGTTGCTCATGTCATTGTCTATGAGTGATACCTTAAGAAAAAAAAAATTCTTAGAGGTAGTTGAAAGGACGGGAAAGGGGTAGATGAGAGGGGCCTTCATGGGGTGGCTGGATGCTGACACTGTGGGAAGTTGATGGTGATTGCTGATTTTAGTTTTATTTTGTTGGATGGGCATTTTCCTCCACAAATAGAGCACAGTTCTTCCATTCTTTTCATTCCAGTTGCCACTTCATCTGCACCAGTGCAGACAGCAGAAACCCATCCTACCACACTGCAGGGAACAAGGTCTATGCAGCCTACCAATTCACCACTGTACTCTTGCCCAACAGGTAAATTCTTTTTCTTTCCTGATCACCTGGGAGCATTCAGATTTTGATCATCATTGTCACATTGTTAAGAGCACATATTCTGGAATAAGACATCTATCTGACTTGAGTGCAATCAACTATGTGACTTGAACAAATAAATGTCTTACCCTCTCTGCACGTGTTTTTATCACTTGTCAAATAGATGGAATACCACCAATCTTGTAGAATGCTTGTGAGGATTAAATGAGATAAAAAGCCTGGGACATAGTTAAAAGGGGGTAAGTAATAGATACAATAGCCGCTAGGACTCTTAGTTACAACACCTGAGTCCATATACCTGCCTGGCAGATAGTAGCTTTTATGATTTGGGTGCATCTACATGGATGTCACTGTTTTTCTAAATCAAATGAGCCCGTCTTGACTTCAGACTTATTCCTGTACTTGCTCCCTTGGGCCAGAGTCTTAAAACAATTAAATCCAGCCCTCTGGCATCCAGACCAAACTGGGTACCCGTGTTACTGCTTTGCTGTAGGTCCAGTCCCTAAATACCGCCAAGGGGCTCCTCTGAGGCCTTGTGAAACTTGCACACGTATACTTGGAGATGGTTGAGGACATAAACACTAGCACCAAAGAGGTGTGTCTTACCGAGATCCTGCTGTTCCCCTCAAAAATTTTACCCCTGTATACCCATTCTGGGCTGGGGCTCTCATCTGCACTGAAGAAGATGAAGTAGCTACTGTAATAAAAACAAAAAGAATATGACCTCTACTCTTCTGAAACGTAAGACTAACCTGTCTTTACTGTGGTGGTTGGAAAGAAGTGATGCTGAATCCTGTCACCTTTCCCAGATAACTCTGTTACCTAGAGTGGTAAGTTTGGGGAGGGCTGTATGCTGAACCCCTTTGTATGCAGAGCTGGCTTACGTTCTTTGCACTTGTGCTAAATCCAAACAAGGTCAAGCTTTGCAAGACTCCTCCTGTATATGACTCACTATACTCAAGACTTGCCAATCTGTAGGGGACCCCCAGTACAGTTTACCTTTTGTCAATCATTCCTGGAAGCTGGTTAATTTAAAATAGCCCTGCAGTGAGATTCACAGAGGGAACTATTCATTCGGGATTAGATAATGGTGACATTTGGTTTTGAAAGTGGAATCCTTAGTGTGAGCTGTTTCTGGGCACAAAAGCAAAGTGAAAATAGATTTTAAAAAATAATAACAAGGTAACAGCAGTAGGAGCAGCTGTGCCCCACACTTACAGGGTGTGAGAAGGAAGATAGTAGGAGTAGGGAATCATTTTCTAAAATATCATGTCACCGAAACCTGGTCAAGGTAGAGCTTTCCAGAGTAGAACAGACATTGGAGCAGCTGTGTCCCCGAGACTCGTGTGATTATTGCCATCTTGGCAGTACATCTGAGGCTCTTGAGCCAAATCCCCACAGAAGCAACGAATTTGGGTCTGGAAGCAATTTTGGTCATCACAGCAGCCACCCACCTTCGACAGATGTATGTGCCAGGAAATGGTCATATGTTATCTCATTTAATTCTTTCAAGGCAGGCCTTCTTTACTGCCACTGCTAGATTGGGAACGACCTGTAGTTCTGCTTTGGAGACACATAGGTCCATGTTCAATTGCCAGTTACAAGCTGTATGCCCACAGGCAGGTAGCTGCATTCTTTCCTGGATGTTAATGATAATCGGAGGACATGATGTTTGGCAAGTACATTGTACAGTATATCTCCCCCCACTGCTCCTTCCATTATAACATAATAATAATAGCTAATATTTACCTAATATGGTGTTAAGTCCTTTACATGCATCATCTAACTTAACAACTTCATGAGATGGATACTATGAATAGCTTATAGTTCAAAGTTACCCCATCTAGGAATATATATGTGTACGTATACACACACATCCCTACGTATATGTGTTGCAAAGGATGGTGATCAAAGTCACATTGTGAAGGAATATTGTCAGCATTGAACTCAAATTTTATCTAATTTACTGCATCACCCAGTTCTGTACCTCAAAGACATATTAAGGTCACAACACAAGTCACAAACAGAGCCCAGATTGTAGATATTGCCTAAACCTAGATATGGCAGCAGTCTCAGGATAAGTAAAATGTAAACATGGCAGTAATATAAAGACTTTGGGGAATATGGTTAGTTCAATTCCATTTGCACTGAGGTTCCACAGCTTTGTCAATGATTAGGGAATTTCATAGACCTGTAGTATTTTCATGGTTGGGAGGGCAATATGTGTGTGGTGGTTTTGAACAGATGCTCTTGTCGTTTATTGGAGTTGGAAACTTATTTAACCATTCCGAGTCTGTTTCCTCATCTATAAAATGGGATTAAGGAAATTGTTATAAGGATGTAAATTGTTTAGTGTATGGTAGATAATCAGTGAAAAGAGAATTCTGTATTTGACCTAGAGCTGCCAAGGAAGGCTAACAGAATATGTCTTATATCACAAAGTAGATACTTTCAAACACTTTAAAAATTTGAGCATTCAGAATTTAAAGGCATAGTATTCTTTTATATTAGGATTTTAGGTGGTGAAAGATATATTGGTCTCTTAGCTGGTATAACAGATATTTTCTAAAGTACTCCTGGAGTACAGTCTAGGTACATTGGCATATAAGGCCGGAGTTATATGCCACCTGTCTTGGATATCTTAGTACATTTTACTCATATTCTGAATATAAAACCCATGTAATGTCCATTCAGAAAAGAGTGATTCTGATCTTTAGAAGTGCATATGGCCTCTGGGCACTCACTGACAGGTTTTTAGCTAGCATGAAAATACTGATTACTTGCCATTAAGTAGCATTCTTAACCTGATTCCAAGAATGAGCCTCTGTGACTCCTCTAAAATTACAGATAAAACTTTGGGTACATGCATTTTTTCCCATAAAGGAGAGAAAAAAAGTGAGTTCATTTTTGAGGGGTCCATGACAAAATGGCTAAGAAATACAACCTTACAGGATAAATGAATAAATGTTAGTAACTTGGTATGAGTCTTGCAATACCTGAAGCATTTGGCCATATTATTATTCAAATTTTCATTCATCACCAGAAGGCAATGTGAATATATTTACTGTCTGCAGCGAAAATTCAATATTCTTTGTAATTCTAATTAATTTTCCTTCTTGTTGAGCAGATGGCAGTGGCACTGTGACACAGTCTTCAGATGACCTTTGGCATAGCAATCAAACTGTAAGCATATTCCTTCCTGCATCTCCCTGAAAGCAAGTTACATTTGGGGATTACTTCTGTAAGACTGGTCTACAGATTGGTTCTTTCTAGTTAAAAGGGAAAAAAAAAAAAGGGAAGAAAAGAATTTGACTCTTAAATTGGGATGCTTTAATTAATTTTAAAAGATCATGTAGGTGACCAGTTGGTTAGAGTCTTGTTTGCCTGGTGATATTTTACTCTACATGCACGGGCGTGCGCACGCGCACACACATGCAAACTTTCTCCAGGTCAAAAACCAGAAAGAATGAACTAATCAAGTAGAGTGAGGTAACATAACATTCCAAGGAAGCCTTTAATTGCCATTAGGGAAGTAACACTCTTTGAATCAATGGGGTGGAGTGGAAGCTACCCCAAACAAAAATGTTATGTAAGTGAAAGTGCAGTTGTTTAAACGCCAGCTCCTTACTATCCTTTTCTACCCCAACTGCCATTCTATGCATACATTTTGATGCTGTTTCTGAGTTTTTCTATACCTAAGGCTCCCACATGATGACTTGTTAAGGTATTAACATCTTAAACAACTTTGTCATTTTGAAAGATGTTCTCATACTTTTTCCACAGTGAGCTTGAGAAAATTCTAAAGGGCTCTAGTATCAGAATGCTCATTAAAGTCTCATCTTTGCAAAAAACTTAGACAGATTTATCAATAGGACCTTTGCTTTTGGCTCTTCTGGGAGAAACAACTTTCCTTTTAGTATGTACAAATAACTTAGAAGCAACAGAAAGTTTGAGGTGTGAGAATAATTGCATATGATGAAAAAAGGCCAACATGGCCATTGTAAGAGAAATTCAGGCTCATGCAAGGTAGGGTATTTAACTAGGATAAAAAAGCTTTGTGTTGTACACCTTAGTGACAGTGAGAGACTACACAGGAGTGATATTTAAATAACAACTTGTATGGCATAGGCACTGATTAATCTGATGGATGTGGGCTGAATATATGACCCTGCATACCTTCTAAATATCAGAACTGACACTATGTAAATGATTATTCTCTCGCTATATGGCCAGACTCATGCTGGACTTTTTTTTAGAAAAATATTTTAAATGGTGAGGTTGTTCTGGATCTCAGTTACCTGCAGGAAAGTTATGTTTAGCAGTAAGTAGAAGCAAATTCATGATAGGCAATAGTGAAATCATAGACTTTTATCCCTTGACTCTGAGGGGGTCAAGTTGTCTCCCAAGTATCTTGAAACCTTGCAACTTTCTGGACTCTATCTTAAGGAGAGAATTGAACAAATACACGAAGGTGTTTGAGAAGAGATGCCAATTACTGCTATTTATAACCATGAAAATGTTCTTAACAACCTAAGTGTTCAAGAATAAGGGATTAATTACGTAGTGAATTAAGCATACCCACATATTACCACTAAGAATGTAATCACTGCAGTGCATTTACTGACATGGAAAGACAGTTACTATTGATTGTTAAGTGAAAAAGCAACTTTAAAAATAGTACCTATACTGTAGTATATGTCAAATATAGTAATTGTTAAGAAAAACACTAGAAGGATAAGATTCTAGAAGGGAGTATAATGAAAAATGGTAATGGTGGTTGTTTCTGGATGTTAGGATTATGATTGATTTTAGTTTTACTATCTATGCTTAGCTGCACATTCTACAATGAACATACAGTTTTTATGTAATATAATAATTTAAAAAATGAAAGCAAAGCCTGCCTTCTATACCCCACATTCCATATAACCACTTTAGCTTCTATTGGTAAGGTAATAACTTGGCTTTTCCCTGGCAGCCACTGGTCATTACCCCTTTAAGCAAGGATGGCTGAAATGTAGGTTACCTTCCTCTATGTTCCTCATTGTGTTTATCAGGAAGTACCTTTCTCAAGAACCCTGTTTAATCTGTAGTTGAGAAGCACAGAAACAGAGGTTCTGAGAGGCTAAATAACCTGTCCAGGGTCACACAGTGATTTAAATAGAAGAACTAAGATCCTGACTTCAGAGATTAAACTTTTCTGCAGGAAGAGACTTGATCCTTCTCTCCGATCTTCCACTTCCTTTCTGTTAAAATACGTACCCTGTGGGGTCTCTTTAGGATTAGAGCTGAGCTACATGAAGGAGCTGAGCATAGTGCCTGGCATATTCTGGGCTTGCTCTGGGAGGTGGTGATCCTTTATGAACTGTACCAGATTTAAATAAAATTAGGCAACTTCAATTACATAGCATTTTAAATTAATTTTTAATGAGGGCCAAGTCTGTGAGCAGCTACTTTCAAGACAATTTACATAAACACAGATAGATTCTTGAATTATAGTTAAAAAAAAAAGTAAGGACTATAATCAAGGACCAAATTCAATAACTGATCACATTCAAACAACATTAGGCAACATCACCAAGTCAACTTATATATGAACAAAAATTGTTTTTCTTTTTTAATATCATAAGAATATACTTATGGAAATAGCTTATTGATTTTTTTAAGGAAGTATGTAATTCACATAAAGTGCATCCATCCAAGGCATACAATTTGAGTTTTGATAAGTGTGTACACCAATGTAAATAGCACCCCAAACAAGATATAAAACAGTTTCATCGCAAAATACATTTTGAATTTTAAATTCTTAGAATTTCACCACATGGTTACAACCTCAGACCACTTGGTCCTACTCCTCATGACCTAGAAAAACTCTTTATGCTTAGCTGCACATTCTAAAACGAACGTGCAATTTTTATGTAATATAAATATGAAAGCAGAGTCTGCCTACTATAATTCCAAGGCCAAAAGATAAACATGTCTGGGTACATTATTTTAGGAAATGTCTTCTATCCATAACTCTAACAAGACGCTTTTTGGATCTGCTCATGTTTCCTTAGCACGTGTCCTTGGCACAAAATCCATGGATGATCACCAGTAAGGGAGTCTACATTGGAATTTGTATTCCTGCCGTGGTATTGCTCATTTTTTTGGTTGCCATAATCACCAAAAGTAAGTCATTTCAGGATTGTGCCTAAGGGAACAGAGCAAGGGTTCTAGAGCCAAATTGCCAGGGTTCAAGTAACTCCACATGTCAAGTGCCTTTGATTTCATATAACTTCCCTATTTCTTAACCTTTTTTTAAAACAAAAATTATTATTGGCCTGCAAAGAGAAAATGAAATTTGAATTCTCCCTAGGAGAAATTAAATACTAAGAAATAAGAGTCTCTTGAGTAGAGTTGGGATTTGGAAGGCAGCAGACCATTGTAATACATATGATTTGTTCATTCTTCCTTCTTCCCTCTCCTCAAGAATCAATATTTGCTCCCATGAGAGATGATATTGTAGAGGATTGTACTACACCCATTTAACAAAGAACGCAAATGTGAGGTATTGGGATGGAAACTGATTTCAGGGCTAGGTGTGGAACAAAGGCTTTCAAAAGGCAGCCATCTAATAGGTGTAGGTGTTTGTCTGTGTGTGTCTATGTGTGTGTGTGTGTGTGTGTGTCTGTGTGTGTGTGTGTGTGTGTGTGTGTGTGTGTATAACCTGCCTCCTATGAAAGAATCACAATCGTCCACTTAAAAAAATTAAATATAGAGGGTGGGTTTGGGTAAAATAGTGAAGTGAATAAAGAACTACAAACTTCAAGTTTAAAATAATTTAGTCACAGGGATGGAACTGTGTCATAGGAAATATAGCTCATAATATTGTAATGTCTTTGTATGGTAATGGATGGTAACTACACTTATGGTGAGCATTTACTCATGTAAGAAACTGATGAATCACTAAGTTCATCTGAAACAAACATAATATTGTATATAAACTATATTCCATTTAAAAATCATAACTTAAAATATGAAATATAATTATGAATAATTGCATTAAAGTAAGCCAGGGTGTGTGAGTGATTACATGAAATCATTAATGAAAATGAGATGCTTTACAAAAGTGAAGGAACAAAATAGCAGCAGACTCACAAACTCCAAAAGGGACTAGCGGTTGCCAAAGGGGAAGGGTGGGGGAGGGCGGGTGGGGAGGGAGGGATAAGGGGATTGAGGGGTATTAATGATTAGTGCACATGGTGTGTGTGGGGTCATGGGGAAGACCATGTAGCTCAGAGAAGACAAGTAGTGACTCTGTGGCATTTTACTACACTGATGGACAATGACTGCAATGGGTATGGGGGGGGACTTGATAATATGGGTGAATGTAGTAACCACATTATTTTTCATGTGAAACCTTCATAAGAGTGTATATCAATGATACCTTAATAAAAAAAAGGAAAAAAAAAGAAAATGGGATGCTTTATATTAAAGAGTTTGTTCGGGTCCTATGGATTCGAAAGGAGTTACCTGAAGAGCTCATGAACTTTTTGGCTGACATATCTAATTTTCTCTTCAACTTCTCCCAAATTTAGAATATTTATGCATGAGAAACAAGCTGGAGCAACTAAAGTAAGTTTTAAAGGGTTTGTTGATAACTTTTGATGTTCCTACTCTGGTAAAAGAAAAATTTCTGTGTCCCTTTCCTCTTCCTGAACTTTCCATTTTCTGGATCCTGAAAAATCTACTGTAATGATTTTGTAAAGACACCTGTTGCTGCCCACACCTTCCAATGATATTTTTATTTTTAGCTTTCTATATCTTCCTGGAATTGTGCCAGGACTGCTTCAGAAAGAGCACCTCAATCCTAACCTCTTAGAACAAGAGAACTAAATCACTACTTTTGTTTGATAGAACATTTGAATGACTTTTTAGTTTGTTCTTTGATTTCATTCAGTGTTTTGTTTATTGAATGCCTACTATATCCCAAAGAGATGAACAAAACAGAGAGAAAACACATATGCAGAAAAACAGAGTCCTTTCAGTGCTTACAGACAAATCCCATTAGGAAGCAGAGCAGGGTAATGGCCTATCTGAGTGAGCCCGGAGAGAGTAGAAGGCAGCTCTGCGAAGCTCTGGAGGAAGACAACTCAAGGCTAAGGCAGTGCAAAGGCGCTATGGCAGGGGAAATGCCTCTAGTTCTCCACAGTTCCTGTCATCCTCTATTGTTCATACCCAGCCTGCTCTGCTCATTTACATTGCTTATTTGGCTTCATAGGCATTTGAATTTACAGTTTTCGTAAATCCATCCTACAGCCCAATTAAAACTTAAATCTCCTTTGCTTGTACCCATGCCCTGTGGTCTTTGGCCAGATGGAATACTTGTAATGGTAGGAAATAATTACTTCCAAATCCAAGTTGTCTCTTTCATTTGGTCCAGCTTGTGTTTTAAGCAAGGGCTTTGTGTTAAAATTCATCTCTCCTCGGCTGCCATCCATTATTCTTAGTTCTCTTTCAGTGGATGTTTGCCCCCAGTCTTTCCTAGGTCTGAGTTCATTACATGAGCCAATCCACAGAATGTGTCTTGAACAGCGCCCAACACATTGTAAGTGCTCTGTGAATGTTAGCTTTTGTTATTGCAACATGCCCTGCCTAGCAATACATCTGCGAGGCACTACTATTCTGTTTATGGATTGGGAAACAGGTTTAGAAATGTTAAGTGGACATCCATGGTCACAACACACAGCTGGTAAAAGACCCAGTCTTAGGGCTTTTAAGTCCAAACCCCATACTTACAAAAGTTTTTGACCATTAGCTTCCAAGAATAGAAGAAAAACAAATACTCCTCATGGGAAAAAAAAAACGAACAAGGAACATAGCACCCTTTCATTTGATCTCTGTCCTTTCACTAATTTTTTTTAAAAAGGTCTACTTTTTATCATTTATTGTAGAAAATCTTATAAAATATAAAAAGCAAAACCAAAAAAACCCCAGAAAAACCTGAGCATTTCCTTATGACTTTTTTTTTTTTAAGCAGCTGTATCACACTGACTCATTTTAAGCTCTTGACACCTAAAGTGTTTTCACACATGTATGACTGGTCCATTTAAAGGTAAGACCTGAATGAAGACTCATTATGTTCCATATAATTTCTGGGCAGGTTTAGGTGATAAAACAGTCACTATATGCAAATTACAAAGCAGCAGCTGTATCAAAACTCACACATGACCTTTATGTATTCTTGATGTGTGAGTGAATATGTTATAAAAGTTATCTAATCCATTCAAATTCTGATCATTAACACATAGTAAGGTTTTTGACATCATGATCCTGTACACACTTAGGTGAAACAATACTATTTTACTGTATCCAATAGCTCTGATATTTTATATTCTGTGTTTATCTTAAACATAGGATGTAGACCACTAGATAGATTTTTTAATTCTCTCTAAAGGGTTAAAATCCACAATTGGGAAAACATTGACCAAACAAACCACTTCTTAGCCACCCTTAAGATTATGCATCTTGATTTAGTTCTTTAATTTGATGTCTGATATCTGTCTTCTTAGATTTTCAATTTTTGTGTTCTGTTACATGAGACTCTTGAAGGACATTAGTCCAAATTTTTTTTGAATATCACCTAGGTTTTCTACCTGCTTATTAAGTAGATTTTCCTGCAACTTAATATACAACTATGGAAGCTTCTATTCATTTCATAGGCTGTGTGAATGGGGCTCCAGGAGTTGCAAATACCCAGTCTTGCCTGAGCGTAAACGATCATGCTGCTCATACTTCAGAAGTGGTCTGCTTTTCCCTTACTCATGTTATTCCTTCTGTAGCATGGTTTCATTGAATGACTCTCATATTGGAGCTTTGCAAAGTTCAGCTGAAGTGCGTGTCCGAGCAGAAGACAATATCTACATTATTGAGGACAATCTTTACGTCATGGAGTAAGACATGGAATAAGACCCAGTGGCCCTGTAAGGCCTTATGCCCTTGACTGTGGATGACAGTGACCAGCTCTCACCATGTCAGAGGCCTTTGAAGCTCCAGGATGATTTTTCTGTCAATTTCACATGCATTAGAACATGCCAATGATGTTGAATAGAGTGACTCTAGCTCGTCTGTATACAGTCAACGTCATTTGGTAATATAGTCTTAATTTTTTATACTAAAGTTGGCTCAAACTTTCTGGTCATTGCAGAGCTCTCTCCCAAAAATGAAATGAATGCTGTAGACTGTATATTCTCTTTAGACTCTGTGAGCCCTGTATCCATCAAGAATTCTCCCCGAGGAGAGAGGAAAGAACTACCTTGGTCACCACAACTGTCAAGAAAAGTCGAACAGGACTTAAAATCAGCAAACTGATTTGGGACTAAAAGTACTTCACTTGGAAACATTTCATGATTATCTCTTGTTTTTTTATGTTATAACGCCAAATGTCACATTTCTTTAGTCCCCCCAAAATTTCAAATCATGGGGGTACACAAGTTTTTATTTCTCGCATGAGGAAATAGAAGTGAGTGTGATTTTACCAGTATAGGTACATCTGGTTTCTCATGGCTCTGGAAATAGAAGGTATTAAGTGCTTTCCTTGGGACTAGGAAGAGCATTTTTGCAGTTAGAAGAAGCTAGGGTAGTGAGTAGAGCAAATACAGACCAGGGAAAGAAAATGAACTGCCATGTGATTTAACTACTTCTAATGTATGCTACTTCTGTACATCTGTGCCACACTTCCAGGCACTTATGTAGACAACTGTGAGGCTCCCTGAACGAATATTTAAAGTGAGGTAGGACAGAAATAAATAAAAGGAAAAAAGAAAGAGAGAATAAGGAGAAAGGCTTTCTTAGAAGAGTTAGTTTGCAGATACAACAGTATTGACTGAGAGTGTTACTAGTTTCAAATGAAATTCTAAATTGTCCCCAAACCACTTTGATTTTTAAATTTGTTTTGAAAGGATGAAGGGTTTTATTTCATATCAAATTAATCTCAAAGTTATTTCTTTTCCATGATTCTATTAAACTTTTGATTTTGCTAACACAGTGAAACAAAAGTTAAAGCTAAAGATATTTTTGGACACCAGAAGCATTTCTACATGAACAGTTAACAAGGCTGGGTATTAATTTCAACATGAGTACACCCTGAAATCACTCGGGCTTGAGGTTCAGAGCTACTCACACCCCAGTGGTCTAAGAGGGCAGGATGTTTGTTTTCTAAGGCAACATTTTTTGACACTGTTCTGCAGAGTTCTGTGAAATTAATAGGACCTCTGAATGAAGGTTATATGGACAAATGAAATTGTTAAACCTTCTATGATGGGTTTCTGAAATGGGGTCTGCCTGATCTGGTCTAAAAAATCCAAAACAACATGTATAAATCTGGATATTTTAGACTAAAGCCCAGATTTGTACCTTCTCTGGAAAGACCCTGTAACACTGGACTTCAAGTCTGATCAAGGCTTCAATAGATCACATTCCCTCAGCCCCGAGTTCTTGCCTTTCCTGCATGCTCATGTTTGTTACCTGCTTTGTGTCTGGGGCTTTGGATTTATGATGATTTCTCTATATTCCATATCCTTCCTGGAGATTTTTGATGGCACACTACAGGCTCTGGGAGTTTGCTTAGCTTTGTTTAAGAAACTTGTTTGAAACTCATGAGCACAATGACTCCTGGCATGCCTAGTAGCACCCTGCGAAACAGTACGTGCAGGCATGGGGAAAGGGGGGACACAGGATTTGGAATAGGACCTACATTCTAATCTTAACTCTTAGCAGTAACACTGGATGACATTAGGGCATTTGGTTGTTTATGCCTAAATGTTTTAATCTATTAGAGATAATTACTTCCATACTTACATCAATGTATAGTGGTAATTCTCATAACATGTTGCTTGTGAGAAGTGTTTAAAAAGTAAAAAACACTACAGAAATGCAAAAATTTTATTTTTTTGGTGGAGTTTGTAGTAATAGATCTAGCATTAGTGCTCAATACATTTCAGTGGTGTTGCACTTGTAAGTCTCTTTGCTATATGGTACTTTCTTTTGTTTTGAATTACTTGTTTTTTTTTCAAGATATTGGCTAAACTTAGCTATAATTTGTCAGTATCCAAGAGGGTGATGGGTAAGAGGGAAGGAAGAGGAGTTATTTAGTTAATATTAAATTCTTTTCTGTAAATATATCAATCTTGTAGCATGCATTGAGTATTTTCTTTGATTTTTCAAGACAATTGAGATTCCATCTTCTACAATCTCTCTGGGGCCTGGTATAATTAAGACCTTATATTTAAACTTAGGAAAGTTTGCACATTAAAAAAAATTTTTTTTATTTTGCTATTATTAATATACAATTACATGAGCAACACTATGGTTACTAGACTCCCCCTATTATCAAGTCCCCACCACATACCCCCATTGCAGTCACTGTCCATCAGCATATAAGGAAGTTTGCACATTTTTAAGAAGGAGAGCAGAACCAATCTTTCATGGATGGCTGTGAAGAAAATTTTGTGAGTACATGAAAGTGTGAGAGACTTTGTGGCTGGTTTCATTTGCATGTACACTCATTAATAATAAAAGATATTTTTGTTTTGATTTTGAAAACTGACTTGTTTTCTCAGGCTCATTAGTCGGGGCCAGGCATCTTCAACTTGCCGTGGACTCACAGAACAAGGACAGGTGGGGCAAAATTTGAGAGTCAAGTGTGCCCAGCATTCCTTTAGTTCTGGGGAGATCAGAGAACAACCTTGAACTCCAGTTCTCAAGGACCTCAGTATAGTAGGGAAGAAACCCCTAAACCGTTGATTCTGGTAGTGATCAAAGCTAAGGAATAAAAGAATGTAGTGATAGAGCTGGGCTTCTCAACTGTGATATTTGGGGCCAGATAACCCTTTGCTGGGGGACCGTCCTGTGCATGGTGGGGTGTTTGGAAGAATCCCTGGCCTCTACCCACTAGAGGACAGTTGTGCCCTTCCAGCTGTGACAAGTGCAGATGTCTTCAGATATTACCAAATGTCTCCTGAGAGGCAGGATCACCTTTGGTCGAAGAAGCTGAGATAGAGGATGCCTGGAGGGTGTGAGGGGTCTATAGCTTCAGCTGGGTTGGACTGGAGAAGCTTCTAGTAAAGCGGTGACATTTCAATTGAAACCAAATAAACGTGTAGACAGCAGCCACTTGAGGGAATCCACCAAATGCAAAGGCCCTGAGGCAGGAGGCAGCTTGTGCACTCAGAGGGAGAGAGGAAGGTGTGTTCCAAGGGCGGTAAAAAGCTGGTGTGGCTGCAGTGGAGTGAGTAGGAGGATCGGAAGGAAATGGAGCTGGAGAAAGGGGCATCTCTCACAAGGTGCTGGACGAAAAGGACTCTATATAAACACATGTATTTTAAGAGCTCCATTCTTGGAAAGAAAACAAAGCACTTTTGCATAATAAGGGTTAAACCTGCTATCCATCACCAAATTTTATTTTGACATTTATTAAAGTGCTTCAGCGACACTGTTCTAAGTTCAGATATTAAAAGCCAGGTTGGCTGGGGTGGCGTAAGAGGGTATGTAGGGGAAGGAGAGGAGGAAAAGGTTACATCTTGGCAGTGGGGCTTTCCGCAGGGCTATGTGAGGGCACCCAGGAAGAGGAGCCCTGGAAGAAGAGGGACAGGGTTCCAAAGTTTGGCTCTCCTCATGCTGGGCCCGGCAGCCACTGCACCCCCTCACTGCCCATTTCTGATGTGATCGTATGCCTGGACAGTCTGGGCAGCTTTGTAAACTTCGGGAGAACCACAACATGTGCCCTGAGGAATAGAGCTTGAGGTTGCCACGGGACGTCTTCCCTGTTCAGAGCTCTGTGCTGATGGATGGTTGAGTTCATGCTCAGAGCCACACCAGCCACCAAGAGGCTGCCTGGCCTGCCTTTATGCTATTTAATGTCTGCCTGCTGAAGCTGTTAAGGCCAAAAGCTGTCCTCTGGGGTGACCCTTTTGAATTTAGACTGGCTGGAATCCCAGATTGGTTCCACTTTTACTGGGTCCAGACCTCCATCTGAAGGGCAGGCTCAGCATTTCTGCCCTTTAGACCGTCATGGACCACATCCCAAAGTGTGGTCCTTGGTCCCAAGTAATGCACTAGGGTCTTCTAGCATGTTGGTCTCCTTGGTAGAGTTTTTTTAATTAAAGAAAGCTTGCCCTTCATTTCTGGCATGAAATACACTTTAAAGATTGAAAAAAAAAATGGCTCAGGGGCTGCCTTCAGTTGGGCCACAATAGATTTCCAAAATGGTTATGTTTTGATGTGCACTTTGAAAGCAATGCCTCAGAGCCATGGCTTAATGGATATTGTTTAGGATAACTACAATGATAAAGTTAATCTAAAACAACTAGAGCAAAAAGGCAATGTGAGTATGGCAAAAGTGGTATGCATGCCTCAAGTCAGGGGGCAACAGATTAGGTCTGCTGGAAGTTTTTTAAAATGCAGATTCCTGGGTCCTACTCCTACAGATTGTGATTTGCAAGACAGGTGGGAACTAATACTTTCTTTAAAATTACAGAAGATAAGCTTATTTTTCATTTCAACCTAAACATTCCAATTTCATGAAAGAATACATAAAAATATGATTTCATGAAGGAAATGTTAAAAAATGCATGCAATAATCCTTCATTTCTGCTTTTTTCAGAAGTAAATCACAGGTAACAAACACAAAAACTTTATATTTCGAGTGGTTAGGTATTGCAATGCCAATTTTGAGGATTAAAAAAAATGTCCTTGCTCAAAGTCCCCCAAATTTAGCAAAACCCTGAGAAACGTAGGGATTTCATAGCGTAGTTTGTGCAGATATGTCTCTTCTAGCTTCATAGTGTTCTCTGTGGGGAAAGGAATAGCAGTTGATCATTTGTGTTCCCTCTGATCGGGTCTTTAGTCAATGGATGGTGAACAGCTTCAGGGAGTTTCAGGATAAACATCCTCCCAGGGCTTTGTTTCTTCTTTTCTTGATCAGATCAGATTATCTGAAGAAAGAGATACAAAGTTTTTGATCCACCCACTGTGAAGGTAGTGAGAGCAGACAAAAGATAAGGTGGTGCCTTTAGCAGCCTTGACGTAGCATCTTAGTGTGGGGTAGGTGGGGCTGTGGGAGAAAGAATCTAGTACTCACGACTTCCAAAATCTAACAGTAAAGTCCCCTGGGGGGATTCTCAAGGACCCTATGGGCCTTTACAACTCTGACTTAGACTCTGTGAGGGCCACTAGTGCCTTTCTGCTGTCTGATCATCTTTCCTCCACAGGGCCACCCGTGTAATCTAAAAAACTATGATCTGATTCTGTACATGTTGGCTGAAAATCCTGCCATTGCTTCCCAGGTGGTAGAAATCCCCACTCCGTGGTAAGCCTTTCACCGCTGCTCTTTGCCTGCTTCCTGAAGCCCCTCACTGCTGTGCTCCTGTGGATCTAAATGTTTCACATACTCACTCTCCACTCCCGTAGGTCAACCCATCTTCAGGAATTCTTTGTCTCCTCTCTCTCCACTGGGCATGTCATTCCTCAAGGCTCAGCTTTTAAACCTTTCTGGACCTCATTCCCTTACAGAGAATTAATCCCCTCTTATGAATACTTCTGTGCAGCCCTTCTCAGTCACTCAGTGACTATTACAGAGTGCCTCCCATATGCAGGTCATTCTGCCTGAGGCCAGGGCCCCACCTAGCATAGGTTAATTACCCTCTTCCTGAGCCAGGGCAGAGGCTTGTCAAATGGAATCTGTACAAACTAGTTATAAATAGTGACCCTATAACTTAGTCCTTTGTATTAGAGACATTTAGGTCTATGATGCTTTTTATACTGAGCACTTGGGGGAAATGTCTGTAGTTTCTCAGCACCTAGTTTACAAAGATCTCATGCTGAATATATACCTATGAAAGTTAGTAAACAATTGACTAAAAGGATGTTTCCTACAACCTTTGTGGAGTGGGTGCAACAGGGAAGGGTGTCTTAAAACTCTTTGGTATGACAGAAACAAGTCTCTTCAAATGACTGGCTGGGGTGTAGGAGTCTGTATGAACCTCAGTGACTCTCTGACACTGGTAATGTGCGCCCTTGGCTGTACATCAGAATCACCTGGGGAGCTTGGCCAACGACCCATGCCTGGACCAATTGAATCAGACTCTCAGGAGGTGGATCCCAGATAACGTTGGTTTTCCGGTCTCCCCAGGGGATTTCAGTGTGCAGCTGAGGCTGAGAACCTCAGAGAGATGGGGAGGGAAAATGACAGCATGTTTTCTTGTTCTGTGTGACGAGTACTCTGGAAAAGCATGAAAAATACAAACTAAAACAGGGAAATAGCCACAATGGTCTGGGGCACGTGAACAATCTGGCTGCCATGCTGACAGCATTATGCTGGCGGCAGCCCTGGGAACAAGAAGTCTGGAGGCTGCCATGCTTTTGTAAAGCTTCTCAGGAAGTTGGGGCGCAGCTGTCCAGCTGACTGTCCCTGGGCCTCCTAAGAAGGAAATGTTTTAATCCACGAGCCGTAACAATAAGTGATGAAGAAGTCCCCCTTGGCCGCTAAGGAAATGCTCTATGGTAACCTTTAGTCTTTTGTACTGTGGATTGCTGAGATGGGGTTTGCTTTGTCTGTCAGGCCTTGCACCTGCTTTAGTCTAAAAAATACTAGGATTATGACTGATTCACACATTTCTCAATAGGCTTTATTTTTAAGAGCAGCTTTAGTTTCACAGTAAATTGAGCAGAGAGTAGAGTTCCCATATAACCACCCTCCTCTCCCCAAAACACAGAGCCTCCTCCACCATCAGCATCTCTCCCAAGTGTAGTAACTGTGGTTGCAATTGAACCAATGTTTGCATGTCATTATCAACTAAAGTCCACAGTTTACATTAGGGTTCATGCCTTGCCTTGTGCATTCTACAGGTTTTGACAAATGTATAACATGTGTTCATCATTATAATGACATACAAAATAGTGTTACTGCCCTAAAAAACCCTTAGGCTTCACCTGTTCATAACTCCCTCCTCTCAAACCATGACAACCACTAATCCTTTACCTTTTCCAGTATCTCATATAGTTAGGATAATACAATGTGTAGCCTTTTCAGATTGATTTACTTTAATTAGCAATATAAATTTAAGGTACCTCTATTTCTTTTTGTGGCTTCATTGCTGATTTCTTTTTATTGTGGGATAATGTTTCATTCTATGGATATATCACAATTTGTTTATTCATTGACTTACTGAAGGACATCTTGGTTGCTTCCAAGTTTTAGCAATTGTGAATAAAGTTTATGAAAAACATAACTTTGTTCTCAGCTGAAAGTGAAGCTCCAGGCCCTCCCGCGCCTCAGGGAGCCTCCTGGCCATGGAGACTGCGTTTGGGGCCTGGGGGCCCAGTTTCCAAAGACACAGCAACTCCTCTGAAAGGGGCCAACCTGCGTGAGGGGCCCCAGACTCAGCAACAACTGTGAAGAGTTCGGGGGCTTCTTTCCTGCAGAGACTGTGCCAGGCAAGTGGCACACGGGACGGACTGCTGCCGCCAGCCACCTCGCAGGAAGGCCCGGGCTCCTTGTACCACCCAGCCTAGCCCTGTGATGTCAGCGGCTTCCCACCTGGGCCCTCGGGCCCACGTTGTGCTGGAGCCGTGTGTGCACAGGTGTTCAGCATCTCGGGCTTTCAGAGGTTTTCCCCTTTATACCTACGTATGCTGCCATAATCCTGGAACCCTCTACACTTGTTTGTATAATCGATTGGGTTCTCAGTTTGCCTTCCAATAAAAACTCTAGTTTGAGGAAGAAAAAAAAATATGTTATAAAAATTCATGTGCAGGTTAAGGAGTGTGATTAATGGATTGTGTGGTAAGAGTAAGTTAAGTTTTGTAAGAAACTACTAGCCTGTCTTTTCAAGTGACTTTACTGTTTTGTACTCCCACCAGCTATGAATGAGAGTTCCTGTTGCTCCACATCCTTGTCAGCATTTGGTGTTGGATTTTTAACCATTCTAATAGGTGTGTAGTGGTATCTTATTGTTGTTTTAATTAGTGTTCTCTAATAACATATGATGTTGAACATGTTTTTGTATATTTCATAGATATTTTCTTTGGTGAGGTGTCTGTTAGCAACTTTTGACCATTTTTTAATTAGGTCGTTCATTTTCTTAATGTTGAATTTTAAGAGTTATTTATTTTTCATAGCAGAATATTATCAGGTATGTCTTTCGCAAATATTTTCTACCTAATTTGTGGCTTGTCTTCTCATTCTCTTGAAATTGTCTCTCACAGAGCAGAAGTTTTTAATTTTAATGTAGTCCAACTTTTCACTTTCTTCTTTCATGGATCATGTCTTTTGTCTTTCGTATTGTATCTGAAAAGTCTTTGCTATAACCAAAGTCATCTAGATTTCCTCCTATGTTATCATCTAGGAGTTTTATAGTTTGGTATTTTACATTTAGGGCTATGATCCATATTGAGTTAATTTTTGTGAAGTGTATAAGGTCTGCATCTAGGTTCAGTTTTTTTTGCATGTGGATGGATATCCAGTTGTATCAGACAATTAGTTGAAAAAAAACCACAATCCTTTCTCCACTGAATTGTGTTTGCTCCTTCATCAAGAGCAGTTGACTATATTTGTGTGGGTTTCCTTCCTTCTTGGCTTCCCATTCTGTTTTATCAGTATATTTTTTATTCTCTGGCCAAAAGCACACTTCTTGATAACTGTAGCTTAATAATAAATCTTGAAGTTCAGTTGTGTCAATCCTCTGATTTTCTTCTTCAATATTGTGTTGACGATTCTGGATCTTTTGCCTCTATATATCCACATTAGAATCAGTTTATCAGCATTCACAAAATAACTTGCTGAGAATTTGATTGGGAATGCATGTGTCTATAGATCGAGTTGGGAGGAACTGACATCTTAGCAATATTGAGTCTTCTAATCCATGAACATGGACTATCTCTCCACTTATTTATTTGATTTCTTTCATCAGAGTTTTGTAGCTTTCCACTTGGATTTGTACCTATGTATTTCATTTTTTTGATGCTGATAAAAATGGTTTTATTAATTTCAAGTTCCAGTTTTTCATTGCTGGTATATAGGAAAGCAATAGACTTTGGATATTAATATTGTGTTGCTGTAGATCACTTATTCTAGGATTTTTTTTGGTCAATTCTTTGGGATTTTCTATGTAGACAATCAGGTCATATGTGAACAAAGACTTTTATTTCTTCCTTCTCCATCTGTATACCTTTTATTTCCTTTCTTGTCTTTTTGTTTTAGCTAGGACTTCCAGAATTATCTTGAAAAAGAGAGTGGATATCCTTGTTTTGTTCCTGATATTGGGGGTAAAGCATCTACTTAGGGCTTTGAACAAGGACCATGACTACAGGAACATTATAAGATGTATTGATATATGCACATTCCATTTTCACCTATATCTCCAAACTTCTGCTTTCCACTGGAACCTTCCCTTCCTGTGAGCATGACAAAAGTCCCTAGACTTTCCCTTGACTCTTTAATAACCTCTAGTAACTCCCCTTTCTCTTTCCTTTACCTCTGAGCCAAACCTTTCTGTTCCAAATATCATCTCCCTGCCTCCCATTTACTGCTTAAACTTCTGCAGTCTAGCTTCTGGCTCCACTTCTCCAATGAAGCCATCAAACAAAATTCAGTGTAGGTCCAGTGGCTATTTCTCAATCTTTATCATACTTGATCTCTTTGTAGCATTTGACTCTACTGGTCACACCATCCTTTTTACAACTTTCTCTTTTGCTATTGTCAGAGAATAGTACCATTTATCCTGAATTTCTTCCTGCACGTGTGCATTTGTTCTTAGTATCTGTGACTGGATCTTCTTTCTCTGTCTCCCTAAGTGTTAATTTCCCCCAGGACCCAATCCACTGCTTTGTTTCTTTCTTGACATCTCCCTATTTACCAGAGATGCCCACATCTCTATTATAGTCAGATCTCTCTCCTGAACTTCAGATCCACTTCTGTAACTATATCATCAGTGTTTATTGAAATGTAGTATTGAACAGATCACACAACTTCTATTAGTAGAAAACCCCATTCCATAGATTTTGAGTTAAAAAACGTACACTTAGGAAGTTGTGGAAACAGGGTGTGACTCCATCCATTTTGGTTCTAGAGCTGTGCCATCCAATAAGTTAGCCACTAGCCATATATGGCTGATTTAAAATTTAATTAAAATTAAAATTTTAAATTCCTTTCCTTAGTCACTAGCCACATTTCAAGTGCTCGATAGCCAATGTAGCTAGTGGCTACCCTGTGGAACAGCATGGTATAGAACATCTCCATTATCACAGAATGTTCTATTGAATAGTGCTCTAGAGTCTGCTTCTAATCACATCTGGAAAAAGCACTTTCCATCTCCTCTTTCATTTGGTAATGAAGAGGTAGCCATTAGTCACAGTTACCTGTGTATCGTTCCACAATTTTTTCTAAACAAATACAAATTTAAATACCTATATATATTTTTTTCTTTTAATTTTTTTTATCAAGGTATTATTGATATACACTCTTATGAAGGTTTCACATGAAAAAACAATGTGGTTACTACATTTACCCATATTATCAAGTCCCTACTCATACCCCAATGCAGTCACTGTCCATCAGTGTAGTAAGATGCCACAGATTCACTGTTTGCCTTCTCTGTGCTACACTGTTTTCCCCGTGATCCCACACACCATGTGTACTAAACATAATACCCCTCAATCCCCTTCTCCCACCCTCCCCACCCGCCCTCCCACACCCCTCCCCTTTGGTAACCACTAGTTCCTTCTTGGAGTCTCTGAGTCTGCTGCTATTTTGTTCCTTCAGTTTTGCTGCGTCGTTATACTCCACAGATGAGGGAAATCATTTGGCACTTGTCTTTCTCCACCTGGCTTATTTCACTAAGCATAATATTCTCCAGCTCCATCCATGTTGTTGCAAATGGCAGGATTTGTTTCTTTCTTACGGCTGAATAGTATTCCATTGTGTATATGTACCACCTCTTCTTTATCCATTCATGCACTGATGGACACTTAGGTTGCTTCCATATCTTGGCTATTGTAAAAAGTGCTGCAATAAAAATAGGGGTGCATAGGTCTTTTTGAATCTGAGAAGTTGTATTCTTTGGGTAAATTTCAAGGAGTGGGATTCCCAGGTCAAATGGTATTTCTATTTTTAGTTTTTTGAGGAACCTCCATATTGTTTTCCACAATGGTTGAACTAGCTTACATTCTCACCAGCAGTGTAGGAGGGTTCCCCTTTCTCCACATCCTCAGCAGTATTTGTTGTTCTTAGTCTTTTTATTGGTGGCCATCCTTACTGGTGTGAGGTGATATCTCATTGTGGTTTTAATTTGCATTTTCCTGATGATTAGTGATGTGGAGCATCTTTTCATGTGTCTGTTGGCCATCTGAATTTCTTCTTTGGAGAACTGTCTGTTCATATCCTCTGCCCATTTTTTAATCAGGTTTTTTGTTTTTTCAGTGTAGAGGCATGTAAGTTTTTTATATATTTGGATGTCAACCCCTTGTCAGATATGTCACTTACAAATATATTCTCCCATACTGTAGGATGCCTTTTTGTTCTATTGATGGTGTCCTTTGCCATACAGAAATTTTTAGTTTGATGTAGTCCCATGAGTTTATTTTTGCTTTTGTTTCCCTTGCTTGAGGAGATGCGTTCAGGAAGAAGTTGCTCATGGTTATACTCAGGAGATTTTTGCCTGTTTTCTTCTATTGAGAAGTCTGATGATAGTCTGATGGGTTTTCCTTTGTAGGTGATCTTTTTTCTCTCTCTAGCTGCCTTTAATACCCTGTCTTTATCTTTGATCTTTGCCATCTTAATTATTATGTGTCTTGGTGTTGTCTTCCTTGGGTCCCTTGTGTTGGGAGATCTATGAGCTTTGGTGGACTGCGAGACTACTTCCTTCCCCAGCGAGGGAAAGTTTTCAGCAATTATTTCTTCAAAGACACTTTCTATCCTTTTTTCTCTCTCTTCTTCCTCTGGTACTCCTATAATGCGAATATTGTTCCGTTTGGATTGGTCACACAGTTCTCTTAATATTCTTTCATTCCTAGAAATCCTTTTATCTCTCTCTGCCTCAGCTGCTCTGTACTCCTGTTCTCTGTTTTCTATTCCATTAACAGTCTCTTGCATCTCATCCATTCTGCTTTTAAGCCCGTCGATCGCTTGTCTGATTTCTGTATTGTCTTTCCTCAGTTCCCTCACTTCCTCCCTCAGCTCTTGCACATTTCTCTGTAGGTCCATCAGCATGGTAATGACTTTTATTCTAAATTCTTTTTCAGGGAGGCTGTGCATTTCCATCCCTTCAGACTCCCTCTCTGGGGTTGTCTGGTTGATTTTGGTCTGAACCATATTCCTCTGTCTTTTCATGGCTGTATAATTTGGTCACTGATAGTTGCCACGTATGTCAGCTGAGCTCTTTAAGACTTTAAAAAGAGAAGAAAAAAAAAAGAGAAAAAAAGAAAAAAAAGAAAGAAAAGAAAAAACAAAAACAAAACAAAACAAAACAAAAAAATGCCCACCGGACGTAGATTCTGTGGGAATGCTCTAGGTGGCGCTATTGCCCCACTATTCCACAGCTGTGACTGTGCCGCTCCGCAGGGCCCTTTATCGCTCTGGCAGGGGTGGGAATGAATAGGAGGCTGTTGATCTCAGTGAGAAGTGTTAAGTATGGCTACGCTTCCTCAGTCGCCAGCTAAGGTGTCTGAAACTCCCCAGGACTCGCAGCCTGCTGGGCTGAGTGTGCTGGGGCGATCCGGCTCCTCCGCTGGGCTCCTGTCTCTTTAAGACCGCTGAGGAAAGCGCGCGCTTTTTTTTTTCCTTCCCGGGAGCCAGCTGCAAGCACCCTGGCGCGTTCCCCGCTCAGATCCTGCCCCTCTGTCTCTCCAGTCTCTGCTGCACTGCGCAATGTAGGTCAGCGCTCCCCGTGCAGATCCCCGGGGCTGGCTACTTCGCGGGGTGTGCTTCCACTCCCTCCCGGCTCTGACTCCTCTCCTCCCGCCGGTGCGCTGGGGTGGGGGAGGGCTCGGGTCCCGCCGGGTCGCGGCTCCGTATCTTACCCGCCTCTTGGGGTGCCGAGTCCTCTCGGGTGTAGGTGCACGCTGTGCGCTTTCCTGTGTATTCTCGTCTCTCTTTTAGGAATAGATGTATTTGCTGTGTTTTCGCTGATAAATATAGTGTTGGGAGGAGATTTCTGCCGCCCTGCTCACACCGCCATCTTCCCGGAAGTCTCTCTCCGCCTGTTTTCTTCTAAGAGTTTTATGATTTCATGACTTACATTCATGTCTGTGATCCATTTTGAGTTTACTTTTGTGTATGGGGTTAAACAATAATCCAGTTTCATTCTCTTGCATGTAGCTGCCCAGTTTTGCCAACACAAGCTGTTGAAGAGGCTGTCATTTCTCCATTGTATATCCATGGTCCTTTATCATATATTAATTGACCATATATGGTTGGATTTATATCAGGGTTCTCTAGTCTGTTCCATTGGTCTATGGGTCTGTTCTTGTGCCAGTACCTAATTGTCTTGATTACTGTGGCTTTGTAGTAGAGCTTGAAGTTGGGGAGCATAATCCCCCCAGCTTTATTCTTCCTCCTCAGGATTGCTTTGTCTATTCGGAGTCTTTTGTGGTTCCATATGAATTTTAGAATGATTTTCTCTAGTTCATTGAAGAATGCTGTTGGTATTTTGATAGGGATTGCATTGAATCTGTAGATCGCTTTAGGCAGGATGGCCATTTTGACAACTGACGGATCATCTCTTTGATGTACTTTTTAAATTCAGTTTGCTAATATTTTGTTGAGTATTTTTGCATCTATGTTCATCAGGGATATTGGTCTGTAGTTTTCTTTTTTTGTGGTGTCTTTGCCCAGTTTTGGTATTAGAGTGATGCTGGCCTCATAGAATGAGCTTAGAAGCATTCCCTCTTCTTCTACTCCTTAGAAAACGTAAAGAGTATGGGTATTAGGTCTTCACTAAATGTTTGATAAAATTCAGCAGTGAAGCCATCTGGTCCAGGCATTTTGTTCTTTGGTAAATTTTTGATCACCAGTTCAATTTCGTTGCTGGTAATTGGTCTGTTCAGATTTTCTGTTTCTTTCTGGGTCAGCCTTGGAAGGTTGTATTTTTCTAGAAAATTGTCCATTTCTTCTAGGTTATCCAGTTTGTTAGCATATCATTTTTCATAGTATTCTCTAATAGTTCTTTGTATTTGTGTGCTGTGCGTAGTGATTTTTCCTTTCTCATTTCTGATTCTGTTTATGTGAGTAGACTCCTTTTTTTTCTTTATAGGTCTGGCTAGGTGTTTATCTATTTTGTTTATTTTCTTGAAGAACCAGCTCTTGCTTTCATTGATCATTTCTATTGTCTTATTGTTCTCAATTTTGTTTATTTCTGCTCTAATCTTTATTATGTCCCTCCTTCTACTGACTTTGGGTCTCATTTGTTCTTCTTTTTCTAGTTTTGTTAATTGTGAGTTTAGACTGCTCATATGGGATTGTTCTTCTTTCCTGAGGTAGGCCTGTATTGCAATATACTTTCCTCTTAGCACCGCCTTCACTGCATCCCACAGAATTTGTGGTGTTGAATTATCGTTGTCTTTTGTCTCCACATATTGCTTGATCTCTGGTTTTATTTGGTCATTGATCCATTGGTTATTTAGGAGCACGTCGTGAAGCCTCCATGTGTTTGTGGGATTTTTCATTTTCTTTGTGTAATTCATTTCTAGTTTCGTATCTTTGTGGTCTGAGAAACTGGTTGGTACAATTTCAATCTTTTGAAATTGAGGCTCTTTTTGTGGCCTAGTATATGATCTATTCTTGAAAATGTTCCATGTTCACTTGAGAGGAATGTGTATTCTGCTGCTTTTGTGTGTAGAGTTCTGTAGATGTCTGTTAGGTCCATCTGTTCTAATGTGTTGTTCAGTGCCTCTGTCTCCTTACTTATTTTCTGTCTGGTTGATCTGTCCTTCAGAGTGAGAGGTGTGTTGAAGTCTCCTAGAATGAATGCATTGCATTCTATTTCTCTCTTTAATTCTGTTAGTATTTGTTTCACAGATGTAGGTGTTCCTGTGTTGGGCACATAGATATTTATAATGATTATATCTTCTTGTTGGATTGACCCTTTTATCATTATGTAATGTCCTTCTTTGTCTCTTGTGTGTGACTTTCTTTGTTTTGAAGTCTATTTTGTCTGATACAAGTACTGCAACTCCTGCTGTCTTCTCTCTACTAGTTGCATGAAATGTCTTTTTCCATCCCTTCACTTTTAGTCTGTGTAGGTCTTTCGGTTTAAAGTGAGTCTCTTATAGACAGCATAATCTTGTTTTTTTATCCATTCAGTGACTCTATGTCTTTTGATTGGTGCATTTAGTCCATTTACATTTAGGGTTTTTGTGGATAGGTATGTACTTATTGGCATTGCAGGCTTTAGTTTGTGCGTACCAAAGGTTCAAGGTTAACTTCCTTACTATCTAAGAGTCTAACTTAACTCACTTAATATGCTATTACAAACACAATCTAAAGGTTCTTTTTTTTTTCTTCCTCCTCCATTCTTTATATATTAGGTATCATATTCTGTACTCTTTGTCTATCTCTTGATTGACTTTGGGGATAGTTAATTTAATTTTGCATTTGCTTAGTAATTAGCTGTTCTACTTTCTTTAGTTTTATTACCTCTGGTGACAGCTATTAAACTGTAGGAACACTTCCATCTATAGCAGTCTCTACAAAATACACTGTTTTGATGGTTTGTGGGAGGTAAATTCTCTCAGCTTTTGCCTATCTGGAAATTGTTTAATCCCTCCTTCAAATTTAAATGATAATCTTGCTGGATAAAGTAATCTTGGTTCAAGGCCCTTTTGCTTCATTGCATTAAATACATCATGCCACTCCCTTCTGGCCTGTAAGGTTTCTGTTGAGAAGTCTGATGATAGCCTGATGGGCTTTCCTTTGTATGTGATCTTATTTCTCTCTCTGGCTGCTTTAAATCGTCTGTCCTTATCCTTGATCTTTGCCGTTTTAATTACTATATGCCTTCGTGTTGTCTTCCTTGGATCCCTTGTGTTGGGAGATCTGTGCACCTCCATGGCCTGAGAGACTATCTCCTTCCCCAGATTGGGGAAGTTTTCAGCAATTACCTCCTCAAAGACATTTTCTATCCCTTTTCCTCTCTCTTCTTCTTCTGGTACCCCTATAATGTGAATATTGTTCCGTTTGGATTGGTCACACAGTTCTCTCAATATTCTTTGATTCTTAGAGGTCCTTTTTTCTCTCTGTGCCTCAGCTTCTTTGTAGTCCTCTTCTCTAGTTTCTATTTCATTTATTGTCTCCTCCACCATATCCAATCTGCTTTAATACCCTCCATTGTGCTCTTCAAAGATTGGATCTCAGAACCAGAATTCATTACTGAGTTCTTGAATATCTTTCCACACCTCCATGAACATGTTAATGATTTTTATTTTGAACTCCTTTTCAGGGAGAGTCATGTGGTCAATATCATTTAAATCTTTCTCAGGAGTGGTATTAATAATTTTACTCTGAACCAGGTTCCTTTGGCCTTTCATATTTGTGTATGGTGCCCTCTAGTTCCCAGAAGCTCTTCTCCCTGGAGCTGCTCAGCCCCTGAAGCAATGTCAGTGGTCGCCAGGGAGTGGTATTGGTGTCTGGGAGGAGGAAATAGCTCTTTCCTGCTTCCTGGCTGCTGTGCCTGTCTCCATTGCCAGAACCAGTGGGCCAAGCACACAGGTATAAGCCTCTATGCTTTGCGTTTGTAGTTGCTGTAGACAGGGCTTCCCTCTGGCTGGCCTAATGCCAGGTTAGGGTTTGCCAGCTTGTGAGCCAGGTGGGGCTGGCAGGGAGAAAGGCGCAGTAGGCTGCCTGTCACGGAGGGGGTTTTTGGAGCTGTGCAGGCAGCCAGGGAGCTGGACCACCTGACGATTGTGAAAGCTCCCAGCCATCTGGGTAGGGTGCACCCAGACAATTTTTTCTACCTGCCCTTTCTCCTGAGCAGTAAGCTCTGTGCATTCCTTGTCCCTTTAGCAGCCCTCTTGCTAAGGCCTTCCTTGTTAGGAAGTCTCTCAGACTGCACCCCTTTCTTTTGTCCCAGAGCAGCTGGATATGGAATCCTGCTTTCCACAAGCAGCTGGAATCTCAGTTTCTCCAGGAATTCTGCCTGTCTTGGCTTTCCAACCCCCTAATTATGAGAGTATCATGCAAGCACCATGAAATGTAAGTTTGTGCTCCCAGAGCAGATTTCCAGAGTTGGGTATTCAGCAGTCCCAGGTCTTCACTCCCTCCCTGCTCTGTTTCTCTTCCTTCCGCCAGTAAGCTGGGGTGCGGGAAGGGCTTGGGTCATGCCGGGCCACAGCTTTAGTATGTTACGCTTTTCTGTGAGGTCTGCTCTTGTCTGCAGGTGTATGCAGTTTGACGTAGTCCTCTTTCCTGTTGCTCTTTCAGGAATAGTTGTATTAGTTATAGTTTTGTATTACATGCGGTTTTAGGAGGAAGCCTCTGTCTCACCTCTCATGCTGCCATCTTTAATCCTCTCCCAAATACCTATACATTTCATTTCACATTGTGTTTCCTGTTGAGTTTTTAAAAATGAGATCAGATTTATTACCATTATTTGGTAACTTGCTTTGTTATTTAACAGTCATACTTTGACCCATTTCCACATTATATTTTTTAAAAACTGCAAAACTGTTTTCCAGAGTAGATGTACCATTTACAGTTTTACCAGCAACTGTGAGTGATCCAATGTCTCTAGATACTTGTCAGCATTTAGTGTTGTCAGTATGATTAATTTTAGCCAATCTGATAGGGGTGTAGTGGTACCTCATTGTGGTTTTTAAATTGTATTTCGCTAATGGCTAATAATGTTGAACATCTTATCATGTGCTTATTTGTCATATGTATATCCTCTTCGGTGAAATTTTCATTCATACGTTTTGTCCATTTTCTGATTGTGCTTTTTTTCTCTTGAGTTTGGAAGTTCTTCACTTATTCTAGATACTAGTTCTTTTTGTTGGATATGACGTTTGCAAATATATTTTCCCTATCTGTAGCTTATCTTTTCTTCCTCTTAGCAGGGTTCTTCCCAGAGAAAAACTTAAATTTTGATGTAGTCCAATTTATTAATTTTTCCTTTTATGGAGCATGTTTTTGGTGTCTAGTCTGAGAACACTTTGCTGAGCCCTAGATCCAGAAGATTTTCTCCTATGATTTTTCCTAAATGTTTTATAGTTTTATGTTTGACATCTAAATTCATGATCCATTTTCAGGATTAATTTTTTGTTTAACATGCAAAATTAGGTCAAGATTCATATTTTTGCCTATGGATGTCCAATTGCTCCAGCATCATTTGTTGAAAAGGCTTTCTCCACTGAATTGCCCTTGTACATTTGTAAAAAATCTATTTGCCATATTTATGTGAGTCTATTTCTGTGTTCTCTAATTTTTTATAATTGAAGTATAATTGGCATATAACATTATATTAGTTTTAGATGTACAACATAATAATTCAATATTTGTATATATTGTGAAACCATTGCCACAATAAGTCCAGCTATTTATGTGTCACCATATACAATTACAAAACCTTCAAAATTGTCTCAGCAACTCTGAAATATACAATATAGTAATATTGACCCACATGATCAATTGATGTTATCATGTGATTTTTCTTCTTTAGTCTATTAATATGGTGGATTATACTTATTTTTAAAAAATGTTCCTTTTATATGTTGCTGAATTGTATTTTTAGTATTTTACTAAGGGTATATGTACCTATATTCCTGAGGAGTACTGGTGTGTTATTTTCTTTTTCACACTACTTTTGTCTGGTTTTGTTATCAGGGTAATACCAGCTTCATGAAATGACCTGAGAATGTTCCCTCCTCTTCCATTTTCTGGAAAAGATTTTGTAGAATTGGCGTTAATTCTTCTTTAAATGTTTGGTAGGATTCTCCAATGAAACCATCAGGACCTGGAGGTTCCTTTTGGGGAATTTACCATTTATAAATTCAATATCTTAATAGTTACAGGGTTACTCAAATTATCTATTTCATATTTGATAAGTTATGATAATTTGTGTGAGTGATTGATCCATTTCATTTAAGTTGTCAAATTTATCTATGTAGAGTTGTTCTTAGTATTTCCTTATTATCCTTTGATATCCATAGAGCCTGTAGTGATATCACTGGTTTCATTTGTGATATTGGTAATTTGTATTTTCTCTCCTTGTCTTTTTGTCAGTCTTGCTAGTGGTTTGTTGATATTATTGGCCTTGCAAAAAGCCAGCTCTTTGTTTCCTTGTTTTTTTTTAATTGCTTTTCTGGTTTACATTTCATTGATTTCTACTCCTATCTTTATTATTTTCTTGGTTTTTTTTTTTTTTTTGGCTTGGGTTTTCTTTTGTTCATCTTTTTCTAGGTTCTTGATGTAGGAGCTTAAGTTTCTTATTTGAAATTTTCTCTCTTTTCTAATGTATTTGTATAGTGCTATAAATTTCCCTCTTCACATTGCTGTAGTTGTGTCCCACAGAGTCTGACATGATTTTCATTCAGCTCAATGTACTTTTTAAAAATTTCTTTGATCCATGGATTATTTTGAAGTGTGTTCTTTAGTTCCCAGTGTTTGGAGATTTTCCCATTATCTTTCTTTTATTTATTTCTAGTTGTGGTTCCACTGTAGACAGTGAACATACTCTATATGATTTCAATTCTTTTAAATTTGTAGAAGTTTGGTTTATGGCCCAGGATAGTATATGTCTTGGTATGCATTCTGCGGTAACTTAAAGAAAATGTATATTCTGCTATTGATGGGTTTTGTAAATGTCAAATAGGTCCTGTTGGCTGATAATGTTGTTGAATTCTTCAGTATCCTTGCTGACTTTATGTCTAGTTATTCTTTCAGTTATTGACAGAGTAGCATTGAAGTCTCCAACTATAACTGTAAATTTTTCTACTTTTAGTTCTGTCAGTTTTTACTTCATATATTTTACAGCTCTGATGTTTGGTGCATATACATTTAGGATTGTTTAATCTTGCTGGATTGGTTCTTTTACCATTGTATAGTGTCCTTTTCTATCTCTGGTAATATTCTTTGGTCTGAACTCTACTTTATATGATGGTGATATAACCACTAATGTTTTTTTGATTAATGTTTAGATAGTGTTTGCTTGGTATTTATATTAGTTTGCTAGGGCTGCCATAACAAAACACTGCAGACTGAGTGACTTAAAAAATAGAAATTAATTTTCCCACAGTTGTGGAAGCTAGAAGTCTGAGATCAAGCTGTCAGCAGTTTTGTTTTCTTCTGAGTCCTCTCTCTTTGGCTTGCAGATAGCTGCCAAGTCCTGCTGTGTCTTTACTTGGTCATCCCTCTGTGCATTTTTGTGTCCTATTTCCTCTTTCTATAGAAGCACCAGTTTTATTGTATTGGGGCCAAATCTGATGACCCTTTTAACTTAATTACCTCTTTAAAGGTCCTATCTCCAAATACTGTTGCATTTTGAGGTACTGGGGGTTAAGGCATCAACACGTGAATTTGTGGGCAATAGAATTCCGCTCATAACACTGTATTTTTCTCTTCTTTTATTTTTAACTTGTTTATATTTGTATATTTGATATATAGATAGCACATACATTGGTCATGTTTTTAATCCATTTTCCAATCTCTCTTTTTTAATTGGTATATTTAGACCATTTTCATTTAATGTAATTATTGATAAGACTGGTCTCCCATGTTATCTTGCTTCCTATTGTCTTTTTCTTTCTATTTTATTTTTCTTGCCTTCTTGTGTGTTACTCAATTTTTTAGTATTTCATTTTTATTTATCTATAGTGTTTTTAAATGTGTCTGTATAGATTTTTAGTGGCTTCTCAATGTTTGTATTATGCATGCATAAATTATCACAGTCTATTGGGATTATTATTTTACCAGTTTGAGCGACGTGTAGAAACCTAATCTCTATTTACCTTCCCCTGTTTATAATTATCTAAAATATTCCCTCAACATCAAGAACATCATCAGATAGTGTTGTAATTTTACTTCAACCATAAAATATGACTTAAAAAACTCAAGAGAAGAAGTAAAGTCTATTATATTTACCAGTATTCTTGCTTACCATGCTTTTTCTTCTCTTCTGTTATTCTAAGATTCCTTCACTTATTATTTCCTTTATGTTTAGAGAACTTCCTTATGTCTTTTTTTTAGGGTAGGTTTACTGGCAAAAAATTCTCAGTTTTTCTTTATCTGAGATTGTCTTTACTTCCCCTTTGCTCCTAAAGGTATTTTTGCCAAATAGAGAATTCACGTTTGACAGTTCTTCCTCTGGTCTCCATGGTGTCAGGTGAAAAAATCCACTGTCACTCAAATTGGTGACATTTTGCTTTAATTCTTGTTTAATTACATATTAAATAAATACCCATAAATAATGAATCATTTCTTGCTGCTTTCAAGATTTTTTCTTTGTCTCTAATTTCAGAAGTTTGGCTATGGTTTTTCTTGGTATAAAATTATCACTTTTTTCCTCTTGTTTGATGTGTTCTCAGTTTCGTGAATCTGTAAGTTTAAGTTTTTGTCTAATTGGGATGTTTCCAGCCATTTTTACTTCCTGTTATTTCAGTCCCACTCTTTCTAGCCTCTCTTAGAACTCCAGTGATAGGAATGTTAGTTCTTTTGCTACGGTCGTTCAGGTTGCTGAGACTTCATTTTCTTTTTCCAGTTTTTTTTTTCCTCTGTCACTCAGATTGGGTAAATTCTATTAATCTGTCCTCAAGTTCTATACTTCTGTCCTCTATTATCTCCATGCTAGTATTGAACCCATCCATCAATTTTTATTTCAATCATTTTATTTATTGTGTTTTTCAATTCCGTGATTACCATTTAGTTCATTTCTGTAACTTCTGTTTCTTTGCTTTTAGTCCTAGACATTTTTAGGGACAAGGATACTTCCTAAAGTGATGGCCATTTACTTATTCAAGTACATCTCTAAAATACAAAATAAAATTTGTGTTTAATCACCATTATTGCACCTAAAAACCTAGTGATAACTCCTTAGTACCAGTCCATATTTGAGTTTCCCTGATTTTTTCCCCAAATGTCTGTTTATACTTGATTTACCCAAATGAGTATCCAAACAAGGATCACATGTTGCATTCTGTTGTTACATCTTTTAAGTTTCTTTTCATCTAGAATGTTGACTCCTCCCTTTTATTCATGCCATTGATTTGAAAAACTAGATGTGTTTGTTCCCTAAAATGTCCCACATTGTAGACTTTTCAGATTGTTTCATTTCCTGTAAACTGGAAGTTAAAGCTAAATGCTTGATTAGATCCAACTTCAATATTTTTTAAAAAAATACTTCATAAGTGGTGTTATTAAAGAGCTGTTTCTAGTAGTAAAAAATTGGGATGTTTGTGGAACCCAACTATCTGGTAAAGGGGACCTTTATTTTAATAATGACAAAACAGTAGTGTGCAACCAGTCTTGAAGACATTAAAAAATATGCTTAAATTAAAATCTGAGAATATGAAATATTCATGGTACAGTAAATGAATAAAGCTGGTCATTAAAACATAGATATGCCCTGTGTGATTATGACTAGCAGGATCTATATCACAGCACTATTGACTCGTTGTGGGATCCTAAGGTATTTGTCTTGTTTTTTCCTTGTAGTAATTGTGCATTACATTTAATGATACTAATATAAAAGCAATGGAAGCTATCTTGAAAGAGCATCCCCTAGAAATAAAATGGCAGAAAGAGGGTGTAAATCTCCACAGCTTTCCACATGTTCCTCAACTCAGCCAGATCACCTTTTGTAAAGAGGGCACATATAGTGAAACAAAGTAGCACATGACTGGCTTGAGGGTTCTCTTACATTAGGAGCCTGACAAGACAAATTCGAAACAAAATGTGATGGTTCCCTACTTTAACAAGTAGGGTTGTTAGCTGCTCCTTTTTATTTTTTATTTTTTACTTTATTTTTATTAAAATATAATTAATATACACTTTTTAAATATTTCTGCTCTAATCTTTTTTTATTAAGGTATTATTGATATACACTCTTATGAAATTTCACATGACAAAACAATGTGGTTACTACATTTACCCATATTATCAAGTCCCCATCATACCCCAATGCAGTCACTGTCCATCAGTGTTGTAAGATGACACAGATTCACTGTTTGCCTTCTCTGTGCTACACTGTTTTCCCCGTGATCCCACACACAATGTGTACTAAACATAATACCCCTCAATCCCCTTCTCCCACCCTCCCCACCCGCCCTCCCACACCCCTCCCCTTTGGTAACCACTAGTTCCTTCTTGGAGTCTCTGAGTCTGCTGCTATTTTGTTCCTTCAGTTTTGCTGCGTCGTTATACTCCACAGATGAGGGAAATCATTTGGCACTTGTCTTTCTCCACCTGGCTTATTTCACTAAGCATAATATCCTCCAGCTCCATCCATGTTGTTGCAAATGGCAGGATTTGTTTCCTTCTTATGGCTGAATAGTATTCCATTGTGTATATGTACCACCTCTTCTTTATCCATTCATGTACTGATGGACACTTAGGTTGCTTCCACATCTTGGCTATTGTAAAAACTGCTGCAATAAACATAGGGGTGCATAGGTCTTTTTGAATCTGAGAAGTTGTATTCTTTGGGTAAATTCCAAGGAGTGGGATTCCCGGGTCAAATGGTATTTCTATTTTTAGTTTTTTGAGGAACCTCCATATTGCTTTCCACAATGGTTGAACTAGCTTATGTTCCCACCAGTAGTGTAGGAGGGTGCCCCTTTCTCCGCATCCTCAGCAGCATTTGTTGTTCTTAGTCTTTTGGATGGTGACCATCCTTACTGGTGTGAGGTGATATCTCATTGTGGTTTTAATTTGCATTTTCCTGATGATTAGTGATGTGGAGCATCTTTTCATATGTCTGTTGGCCATCTGAATTTCTTCTTTGGAGAACTGTCTCTTCATATCCTCTGCCCATTTTTTAATTGGGTTATTTGCTTTTTGGGTATTGAGGCATGTAAGTTCTTTATATATTTTGGATGTCAACCCCTTGTCAGATATATCATTTACAAATATATTCTCCCATACTGTAGGATGCCTTTTTGTTCTATTCATGGTGTCCTTTGCTGTACAGAAACTTTTTAGTTTGATGTAGTCCCATGAGTTCATATTTGCTTTTGTTTCCCTTGCTCAAGGAGATGCGTTCAGGAAGAAGTCGCTCATGCTTATATTCAGGAGATTTTTGCCTATGCTGTCTCTAAGAGTTTTATGGTTTCATGACTTACATTCAGGTCTTTGATCCATTTTGAGTTTACTCTTGTGTATGGGGTTACACAATAATCCAGTTTCATTCTCTTATATGTAGCTGTCCAGTTTTGCCAGCTGTTGAAGAGGCTGTCATTTCCCCATTGTATGTCCATGGCTTCTTTATCATATATTAATTGACCATATATGCTTGGGTTTATATCTGGGCTCTCTAGTCTGTTTCATTGGTCTATGGTTCTGTTCTTGTGCCAGTACCAAATTGTCTTGATTACTGTGGCTTTGTAGTAGATCTTGAAGTTGAAGAGTGTAATCCCCCTGCTTTATTCTTCCTTCTCAGGATTGCTTTGGCTATTTGGTGTCTTTTGTGGTTCCATGTGAATTTTAGAACTATTTTCTCTAGTTTGTTGAAGAATGCTGTTGGTATTTTGATAGGGATTGCATTGAATCTGCAGATTGCTTTAGGCAGGATGGCCATTTTGACAATATTAATTCTTCCTATCCATGAGCATGGAATGTGTTTCCATTTATTGGTATCTTCTTTAATATCTCTCATGAGTGTCTTGTAGTTTTCAGAGTATAGGTCTTTCACTTTCTTTGTTAGGTTTATTCCTACGTATTTTATTCTTTTTGATGCAATTGTGAATGGAATTGTTATCCTGATTTCTTTGTTAGCTACTCCTTTTTAACCCAGAGGCTCAGGGAGCCCTCAGCCCATGAGTGCCCCACCCCCATGACAGACCCACTGGGCAGTCACCCGAGGCAATGTCCAGACTGTGTCACGTGGGCACCCCCCTCCCATGTCCATGGTGAGTGTACAAGAGGCCAGCCAGGCCACAGCTGTGAAAGGAGGACCTGACTTCTGGTGCCTTGCCATTTTCCCCTGGGGCTCCTTCTCTTTCTGTGGCCACTCCACCTTCCCTATTCTTATTCCAAAGAACTTCCTCCTCCAGGACCCTCACCCCTGATTAGTTCTTACTGTGTATTTATTCTGTATGGAGCTTCTCTTTGATACAGGATGGGGTGGTGACCAAGCGTCTGGGCTCTAGTCAGATGTTAGAGTCTGGCTCTACCACTTATTAGCCTGCATCCTCAAGCAAGTAATTACCAATTCTCAGACACAGTTTCTCCACAGTGTCATTAGAAACAGGGAATGTGAACCAGTATGTTTTCCAAATATTCAATATCCTATGCCGGTTTTGCTTAGTTTCCAGTGGCAGAGTTTGGGGTTGAAGCTGAGGAAGTTTTTCTACTTTTTGCTTTCCAACTAAATATTTTGCAAAGAACATTATTAAAATATTAGAGGATAAATATTTTCCCTTAAACAGTTATGTAAAATCTAACACAGCTAACAGAAATCAAAGGAACAGGTAACAACTATTTTTTTTTCTTACACCCACTCCCCCATTTATCAAAGGGGAACTGTCATTAGCTGAACATATTCCAAGGCTGTTTCTTTGTACTTTCTTCAATTGTAAAAGAAACACACTTAGAAAAAATTCCTTCATTTCTGTATAGCTTTACATTTTATAATATATTTTCATATACTTTGCTGGGTAGTATTTTATTCCCCCTTAAATTCTGCTGTGAGCTTTTAGCAGCAGCTATTTTGAAATGTAACTTACATACAATAAAGTTCACCCATTTTAAGTGTACATCATATTGGCTAATGAGTACAATTCTGCCGCCACCAGCACTTTGGAGATAGAGACATTTCCATCACCCCAGCAGGTCCCCATGTGCCTCTTTGTAGGCAATTCCCTCTCTTACCTCCAGCCTCAAGCAACTACTGATCTGCTTTCTGTCACTATAGTTTTGCTGTGGGTTTTTTTTTCAGAATTTCATATAGATGGACTAGTATAGTATATTGTCTTTTGTGTTTAGATTTTTCACCGGGCATGTTTTTGGAATACATCAATGTTGTTGCATATATTGGTTGTTTGTTCTTTTCTACTGCTCACTAGCATTTTGTTGTGGGAACCTTCTAATTTTGGACTACTGGGTGTATGCTGTGGTCATTTATGTACAACTCTTTGTGTAGACATGTTTTTATTCCTTTTGGACAAATAGCCAAAAGTGCAATTGCTGGGCCTTACAGCAAGTGTATGTTTAACTTATTGGTGATTATTTGTGGGAAGATGTTTTGACTCATCACAGAAACTCTGTGCCAGAGGAAGGCAGCCCTTCCTACTTTACAGAGAAGTAAACTAAGGCATGAGGAAAGTTTGCTGATTTACTCAAACTTTTCTACTATTAAATTTTAGACATGCTAAGACTAGGACATAGATTTCTAGTGCCCACTTGCCTTTTGTTTTATTTTATGTTTTCTTTCTCTTCAGGTCTTTTGCTTTAATATAAGAATGTAAGTTAATTGTTACACGAAATTTAAAAGGAACCAAAAATTGTTTGCTCAGAGGGGACTGTTGTTAATATTTTTTGAATCACGTCAGGTTTGTGCCTAGGTGTGTGTGTATTTTTTCTTACAAAGTGAATTAAGACTGTGCATAATCTTTTGTGACTTGATTGTCACAGCCAATCATGAAGAACATTTTCCTCACCTCTATCCAGGAGATCTTTTCACATCAATAAACAAACACCTACAACATTCTTTTAAATGGTTGCTGAATCTTTACATTGATGACTTTGTATGAATCTTCATACTGATGGTACATGACACTCAGGTTATATTTTATTTTGGGTTTTAGTTTTAACAGTAGCCTTATATGTGTTTTAAATTACCTATATGGAAACCATGCTTTTGCATTTGGGGATGATCATTTGACTGCAAGATTTGCTGCTCTTCAGGGTGATTTGGGTTTCTTTTGAGTTACCTTAGAGTTGTTGGCAAGAGGATTGGACCTGTTGTATAAATGGAGAAATGGAACTCATCTAAGTGAAGAAATATGTCTGTTATGTAAGACACTCAGGTGGGGGGTTTTGTACTTAGTCTCAAATGTTTTTTTTATTTGGATATGGGGAAAAAAACCCTCCTATCTCATAAAAGAGGAACTTTGAGTAAAAACTTGCCAGTGAAGGGTCTGAAGGAACGAGCTTGCTTTAACAGTGCAACTCCAGAAGTTTCACTTCTCCCTCTTCCTCTTCTCTTGCCAAACTAGAAGACTGAAAATACATGGGCCCAGTTGGAAAAGAGCTTCAGTACGAGAGCGTGGGTGGCGCTGAGGTCAGGGAAAGAGCCAGCTCATAAACCAGCCGAAAGGACAGAGATAAAAATAATTCAGTTCCTCTCTAAAAGCATCCGTGCTCAAATTGTCTCTGTGTACAAATGTGAAGGAAATGGATTCCCCTTGAGTTCCCACAAATCATAACTCTTCTCAAGTCTCTGCCAGAAAAAGCAATAGCATAGCAAGACTGGCTGGGGAGACTCATTCACACTTTAAATTCTTTTTCTACTTCCTCTTCTTCATTTGCTGAAAATTACATTTTCAGAGACTTGAGGCAGAAGGAAGTTTAGGTATCATTTCACATAGTCTTCTCATTTTATAGATGAGGAAGTAAATGGGAAACAATGTTTAGATTTTATTCTGATCTTTGGGGTATTTTTTGCTCTAAAGATTTAGTTCTTCAATTCTTGGCTTATGTAATTCTTTGCGGAAAGGGTTGTTTCCCTAGTAACTCCTTGATTTACAATGACTGGACTGAGTTTTCTAACAGAAAAGTATTTTCTTTCTTTAAGGGATGAGGTTTAAACCTTTAGGACTATTTCAGTTCAGGAATGAACTGTTCAAGCTCCCTCATTAACCCACTACATTGTCCTTCCTCTTTAACCTTTCTTGTTTCATTCCCTCCTGTTTCAGGGGAAGAAATAGCCTGGTTCCTGCAAAAGCAACGTTCTCATATGTGTTCTTTTTGCCCCCTTTGGTTTCATAAAAAAGTTTTGAAAGGTAGTCCATGTTAATTGGATACAAAATAGAAAGTAACTAAGATATCAACAGCAATCTCTACCTCAGCAACAATTGTCTAGAAAACATAAAAATAAAGTGTAAATATTATATGAGCAATACTTACCTTATTTACCTACTTGATTTAACCTAATTAAGGATGCACAAAACTTTCATAAAAAAATTTTAAAACTCCATTAAGGAAGACAAGACAACCTGATGTACCAAGTTCATGGGTGGAAAGACTTAACATTTGTAAAGATATCAATTCTTCTTTAATAAATCAGATCACTTAAGCCAATTCCAATAAAAATCTAACAGGATCTTTTCTTTCCAGTTTTATTGAAATACAATTGACATAAAACATTCTCTTAGTTTTAGGTGTACAACATGATGATTTGATATGGCGTATATATTGCAAAATGATTACCACAATAAGTTTCCTCAACATCACCTCACAAAGTTAGAGGTTTTTGTGTATGTGTGAGAACTTGTAAGATCTACTCTCTTAGCAATTTTCAAATATAAAATACAGTACTTTTTAAAATTAAGGTATCATTGATATACACTCTTATGAAGGTTTCACATGAAAAACATGTGGTTACTACACTCACCCATATTATTAAGTCCCCCCGATACCCCACTGAAGTCACTGCCCATCAGAACAATACAGTATTAACTATGGTCACCATGCTGTACATTACATCCCAGAACTTATATACTGGAAGTTTGTATCTTTTGATCACCTTCCCACATTTCACCCACCTCATCCTCTTAACAGGATCTTTTAAAGTGCTCAACGACTGATTCTATAATTTTAGTGGATGTGTAAAGCATAAAACATAAAAAAAAAGACCAAAGGCAGTGGGAGGGTTTAGCATCATCCTTCTTAATATTAAAGCCCGTTACAAACCCATCATAATAAATAACGTGATACTGGCACAATAACAACCAACCCCCCCCGCCCCCCAGTGCAACAGAATAAGCAGCACAGAACACACACACACACATTCACATCCACATACGTTTATCTACCTGTCTAATATTCTACACAGCAAAATAGAGATGGCATCACCCATCAATGAAGAAAGGGTGGATTTTTAGCAGAAAGTAGTGAGAAAATGAGCTTATTACTTGGAAAAAGTAAAGTTGGACCCCTACCTTATGCCATATATAATGGTGAACTCCAGAGGATTAAGGATCAATTGCAAAAGTAAAGCTACAAAGTTAACATAAAAATATAAGCAAATATTATAGTAAATTTGGAGTGGAAAAGGAACTCTTAAACAAGACCCCCAAAGTGAAAGTCATAAGGATAAAGCCTGATAGAGTCTTTAGTAAATCATTATTAAGAATTTCAGTTCAGTGAAGTATTCAGTGGACGAAGTTGGTAGAAGGATGATGGAGTAGAAAAAATTACTTTTAATGTTCAAGAGATGACAGTGCACACACAGAGAGAGAGAGAGAGAGAGAGAGAGAGAGAGAGAGGGAGGGAGAGAACTACTAGACAAATGGGCAAAGATAAGAAAATTCATTCACCAAAGGAGAAACACGGTTAACCAGTACATGAAGAGAAGACTAAGGTCATAGTAATCAAAGAAATCCAAAGAGCACAAAATAGTACAAAACATCCATGAATTTGGCAAAAATTATAAAGAGGGACAATATTGTTTGGAAGGATGTGGAGAAAGAGCTCTCATGCCCAGCTGGTAGGAGTAAAACCAGTCAGTTGTTCTGGAAAGAGATGTGGCCGTATTTATGGAAATTACATATTTGACTGGCCTATGATTTAACAATCCCTTTCCTGAATGCCTATCCCTAAGAAACCCTTTCTTTAGTCCATGTAGAGGTATGTATGAGGATGTTCATTCTAATATTTTTTGTGTTAGGAGTTGGAGGCATACTAAATGTTCATCATTAAGAGAATGAATAAATATAATAGGGGATATGCCCACATGGTAGATAATGCAGCAAATAGAAGTTATAAGATAAATGTAACACAAGTAGAGCTTAATAATATAGGGTTAAGTAAAAATGGAAGCAGAATGAGACCTAAAGCAAAATATTTTGTAAATTTAAAACATAATATACAAACCAATACTATGCATCTTTCAAGGATACTTACATATCTAGTGACATTTACCCAATACATCAGTGAAAAATTGGAGTAGATATGGAGCTATCAGGGAAAATAAGAGAAGGCTTAACAGACTCGTGTGCCTTAAACTGTATGGCAAACTCAACCCTGAACCTGTGAAAAAATATACACATTTACTCACACAAAGAAAATTTCACTCAACAAATACTTATTGAGCTCCTGTTGGAAGTGAAAAAACATATCATCCACATCTCACCACATACAAATAACCACTTCTGACATTTTGTGCACCTGTGCTCTTTTCTCCACCTCCTTTTCCTGTTTCTGAATCCTTGCCTAACAAAAATTATACTTTCTGCTGAAACACATTTTCCCTTTTGAATGATATCTTTCCCAATATTACAAAACTTGCTGTTTCTTAATCCTAAAAATAACCCTTTTTTTTGATCATCATCTGTCTTTCTATTTTTCATGTGAAGATATCTTCTAGTAGTTAACCAAACTTACTTTCACATTCTTTTGTCAATCTGGAATGACTCATTTCTTCCAACCTTCTCTTAGAGCTGTTTTCTCAAAGGTCACCAGTAGTTTCTTAATTGCAACCAAGTGGTCTTCTCTCTGTTTAAATAAAAAGCATGTATTGGGTATAAACCTTGATATATAGTATGATGTCAGGATCTGTGGTAGATGCTGCAGCTACAAGATTCTAGTACAGCTGCTGTGTTCTGGGAGATCACACTTTGGTTAGAAGATAGATATGGAAATGGACAATTTTAATATGATATTCTAATTACAGAGATGAAGTATGCCCAAGTTGCTACTAGAGCTCGAGTGAGACCTTTGGATTCTGGAAGACTTTTTGGAGAAGATTCACTCTGAGTGTTAAAGGATGAACCAGTTATATAAAATGAAGGGATTTTAGATAAATGGCTCTCAAACCTAGATGCACATTTGCACTTAAAAAATTGCTAATGCCTAGGCCTCCAACCAAGACCAGTGAAATAATGTTTGGGTAGAACATAAATATGTGTTTGAGAAGTTCCTCTTGTGATTTTTTAAAATAATTTATTTTAGTATCATTAATCTACAATTGCATGTGCAATATTATGGTGCAATATTAAACTACCTCCTTCATCAGGTCTCCCCCACCAACCCCATTACAATCACTGTCCATCAGCGTAGTGAGATGCAATAAAATAACTATTTGTCTTCTCTGAGATGTAGAGCCCTCCCCGTGCCCCCCCAACATTACATCTGCTAATCATAATGCCCCTTTTTCCCTCTTACCCCTCCCTTCCCACCCATCTTCCCCAGTCCCTTTCTCTTTGGTAACTATTAGTCCGTTCTTGGGTTCTGTGAGTCTGCTGCTGTTTTGTTCCTTCAGTTTTTTTTTTCTTTGTTCTTATACTCCACATATGAGTGAAATCATTTGATACTTGTCTTTTTCGGCTTGGCTTATTTCAGTGAGCATAATACCCTCTAGCTCCATCCATGTTGTTGCAAATGGTAGGATTTGTTTTCTTCTTATGGCTGAATAATATTCCATTGTGTATATGTACCACCTCTTCTTTATCCATTCATCTACTGATGGACACTTAGGTTGCTTCCATTTCTTGGCTATTGTAAATAGTGCTGCGATAAATATAGGGGTGCATATGTCTTTTTCAAACTGGGCTGCTGCATTCTTAGGGTAAATTCCTAGGAGTGGAATTCCTGGGTCAAATGGTATTTCTATTTTGAGTTTTTGAGGAACCTCCATACTGCTTTCCACAATGGTTGAACTAATTTGCATTCCCACCAGCAGTGTAGGAGGGTTCCCTTTTCTCCACATCCTCGCCAACATTTGTTGTTGTTTGTGTTTTGGATGTTGGCCATCCTCACTGGTGTGAGGTGATATCTCATTGTGGTTTTAATCTGCATTTCTTTGATGATTAGTGATGTGGAGCATCTTTTCATGTGCCTGTTGGCCATCTGAATTTCTTCTTTGGAGAAGTGTCTATTCATGTCCTCTGCCCATTTCTTAATTGGATTATTTACTTTATGTTTGTTGAGATGCGTGAGTTCTTTATATATTTTGGATGTCAACCCCTTATCGGATACGTCATTTATGAATATATTCTCCCATACTGTAGGATGTCTTTTTCTTCTACTGATGGTGTCCTTTGCTGTACAGACGCATTTCAGCTTGATATAGTCCCACTTGTTCATTTTTGCTTTTGTTTCCTTTGCTCGGGGAGATATGTTCATAAAGAAGTCGCTCATGTTTATGTCCAAGAAATTTTTGCCTATGTTTTTTCTAAGAGTTTTATGGTTTTATGACTTACATTCAGGTCTTTGATCCACCTTGAGTTTACCTTTGTGTGTGGGGCTAGACAGTAGTCCAGTTTCATTCTCTTACATGTAGCTGTCCAGTTTTTCCAACACCAGCTGCTGAAGAGGCTGTCATCTCCCATTGTATATCCAAGGCTCCTTTATCAAATATTAATTGACTGTATATGTTTGGGTTAATGTTTGGATTTTCTATTCTGTTCCACTGGTCTGTGGGTCTGTTTTTGTGCCAATACCAAATTGTCTTGATTACTGTGGCTTTGTAGTAGAGCATGAAGTCAGGGAGCGTGATTCCCCCTGTTTTATTCCTCCTCAGGATTGTTTTGGCTATTCGGGGTCTTTTGTGGTTCCATATGAATTTTAGAATTATTTGTTCCAGTTCATTGAAGAAAGCTGGTGGTAGTTTGATAGGGATTGCGTTGAATCTGTAGATTGCTTTAGGTAATATAGCCATTTTGACAATATTTATTCTTCCTAGCCAAGGGCATGGGATGCATTTCTATTTGTTAGTGTCTTCTTTAATTTCTCTTAGGAGTGTCTTGTAGTTTTCAGAGTACAGGTCTTTCACTTCCTTCGTTAGGTTTATTCCTAGGTATTTTATTCTTTTGGATGCAATTGTGAATGGAATTGTTTTTCTGATTTCTCTTTCTGTTAGTTCATTGTTGGTGTATAGGAAAGCAACAGATTTCTGTGTGTTAATTTTGTGTCCTGCAACTCTGCTGAATTCAGATATTAGTTCTAGTAGTTTTGGAGTGGAGTCTTTCGGATTTTTAATGTACAGTATCATGTCATCTGCACATAGTGACAATGTGACTTCTTTATCAGTCTGGATGCCTTGTATGTCTTTGTTTTTCTGATTGCCGTGGCTAGGACCTCCAGTACTATGTTGAATAACAGTGGAGAGAGTGGGCATCCCTTGTTCCCGATATTAGATGAAAAGCTTTCAGCTTCTCGATGTTAAGTATGATGTTAGCTGTGGGTTTGTCAAATATGACCTTTATGATGTTGAGGTACTTGCCATCTATACCCATTTTGTTGAGAGTTTTAATCAGGAATGGATGCTGAATTTTGTCAAATGCTTTTTCAGCATCTATGGAGATGATCATGTGGTTTTTGTTCCTCTTTTTGTTGATGTGGTGGATGATGTTGATGGATTTTCGAATGTTGTACCATCCTTGCATCCCTGGGATGAATCCCACTTGATCATGGTGTATAATCCTCTTGATGTATTTTTGAATTCGGTTTGCTAATATTTTGTTGAGTATTTTTGCATCTACGTTCATCAGGGATATTGGTCTGTAATTTTCTTTTTTGGTGAGGTCTTTGTCCGGTTTTGGTATTAGAGTGATGCTGGCTTCATAGAATGAGCTTGGAAGTATTCCGTCCTCTTCTATTTTGGGAAAACTTTAAGGAGAATGGGTGTTATTTGTTCTTTATATGTCTGGTAGAATTCAGAGTTGAATCCATCTGGTCCGGGGGTTTTGTTCTTGGGTAGTTTTTTGATTACTGCTTCAATTTCATTGCTGATGATTGGTCTGTTTAGTTTTTCTGTTTCTTGTTTGGTCAGTTCTGGAAGGTTGTATTTTTCTAAGAAGTTGTCCATTTCTTCTAGGTTTTCCAGCTTGTTAGCATATAGATTCTCATAATATTCTCTTATAATTCTTTGTATTTCTGTGGGGTCCGTCGTGATTTTTCCTTTCTCATTTCTGATTGTGTTTATGTGTGTAGATTCTCTTTTTCTCTTAATGAGTCTGGCTAGGGGTTTATCTATTTTGTTTATTTTTTCAAAGAACCAGCTCTTGGTTTTATTGATTTTTTCTATTGTTTTATTCTTCTCAATTTTATTTATTTCTTCTCTAATCTTTATTATGTCCCTCCTTCTGGTGACTTTGGGCCTCATTTGTTCTTCTTTTTCCAATTTCAGTAATTGTGTCTTTAGACTATTCATTTGGGAATGTTGTTCCTTCTTTAAATAGGCCTGGATTGCAATATACTTTCCTCTTAGAACTGCCTTTGCTGCGTCCCACAGAAGCTGTGGCTTTGTGTTGTTGTTGTCATTAGTGTCCATATATTCTTTGATTTCTGTTTTGATTTGGTCGTTAACCCATTGATTAATTAGGAAAGTGTTGTTAAGTCTCCATGTGTTTGTGAGCCTTTTTGATTTCTTTCTAAAATTTATTTCTAGTTTTATACCTTTGTGATCTGAGAAGTTGGTTGGTAGGATTTCAATATTTTTGAAATTACTGAGGTTCTTTTTGTGTCCTAGTATGTGGTCTATTCTGGAAAATGTTCCATGTGCACTTGAGAAGAATGTGTATCCTGTTGCTTTTGCGTGTAGAGTTCTGTAGATGTCTGTTAGGTCCATCTGTTCTATTGTGTTGTTCAGTGCCTCTCTGTCTTTACTTATTTTCTGTCTGGTTGATCTGTCCTTTGGAGTGAGTGGTGTGTTGAAGTCACCTAAAATGAATGCATTGCTGTCTATTTCCTTCTTTAATTCTGTTAGTATTTGTTTCACAAATGCCGGCGCTCCTGTATTGTGTGAATATATATTTATAATGGTTATATCCTCTTGTTGGATTAACCCCTTTATCATTATGTAATGTCATTCTTTATCTCTTGCTACTTTCTTCATTTTGAAGTCTATTTTGTCTGATGCAAGTACTGCAACACCTGCTTTTTTCTCCTTGTTGTTTGCATGAAATATCTTTTTCCATCCCTTCACTTTTAGTCTGTGTATATCTTTGGGTTTGAGGCGAGTTTCTTGTAGGCAGCATATAGATGGGTCTTGCTTTTTGATCCATTCTGTTACTCTGTGTCTTTTGATTGGTGCATTCAGTCCATTTACATTTAGGGTGATTATCGATAGATAGGTACTTATTGCCATTGCTGGCTTTAGATTCGTGGTTACCAAGGGTTCAAGGGTTGCTTCTTTACTATCTAACAGTCTAACTTAACTTTCTTGTTACGTTATTGTAAACACTGTCTGATGTTTCTTTATTTATCTCCCTTCTTATTCTTCCTCCTCCATTCTTTATAGCCTAGGTGTTTTATTCTTTGCCTTTAGTTAGTATTTGGATGGTCTGCTCTCTTTCCTATGATTTTATTTTCTCTGGTAACATCTTTTTAGCCTTAGGAGTGCTTCGCTCTAGAGCAGTTCCTTTAAGATGTCCTGTAGAGGTGGTTTATGGGAGGCAAATTCTCTCAGCTTTCACTTGTCTGGAAATTGTTTACTCCCTCCATCATATTTAAATGATAGTCGTGCTGGATATAATATTCTTGGTTCGAGGCCCTTCTGTTTCATTACATTAAAAATATCATGCCATTCTCTTCTGGCCTGTAGGGTTTCTGTTGAGAAGTCTGATGATTGTCTGATGGGTTTTCCTTTGTAGATGATCTTTTTTCTCTCTCTAGCTGCCTTTAATACTGTCCTTATCTTTGATCTTTGCCATTTTAATTATTATGTGTCTTGGTGTTGTCTTTCTTGGGTCCCTTGTGTTGGGAGATCTGTGGGCTTTGGTGGACTGTGAGACTATTTCCTTCCCTAGCATGGGGAAGTTTTCAGCAATTATTTCCTCAGAGACACTTTCTATCCCTTTTTATCTCTCTTTTTCCTCTGGTACTCCTATAATGCAAATATTGTTGCATTTGGATTGGTCACACAGTTCTCTTAATATTCTTTCATTCCTAGAGATCCTTTTATCTCTCTCTGCCTCAGCTTCTCTGTATTCCTGTTCTCTGATTTCTATTGCATTAAGTCTCTTGCATCTCATCCAGTCTGCTGCTAAGCCCGTTGATGGCTTGTTTCATTTCTGCATTGTCTTTGCTGACTTCCCTCACTTCCTCCTTTAGCTCTTGGATATTTCTCTGTACATCCATCAGCATGGTTATGACTTTTATTCTGAATTCTTTTTCAGGAAGATTATGCCTTTCCATCCCTTCAGGCTTCCTCTCTTCTGGTGTTGTCTGTGTGATCTTTGTCTGTACCATATTCCTCTGTCTTTTCATGGTGATAGAAGTGGTCACTGGTAGGTGCCACATATGTCAGCAGTGCTCTTTAAGACTTATAAAAAAACTGAAAAAAAACCATAGGAAGAGAAAGAAAAGAGGAAAAAAAGAAGGAAGAGAAAGAAAAGAAAAAAAGGGGGGGGGGGAAGCCCACTGGAAGTAGATTCTGTATGGATGCTGTAGGTGGCACTGTTGCTGCATTATTCCACAGCTTGGCCACGCTGTTTTGCTGGGCCGTTTGCAGCACTGGCCAGGGTGGTAACGAATGGGAGGCTATTGTTCTCCGTGCACAGTTTCGGTGCAGCTACTTTTTCCCAGTCGCCAGGCAAGGGGTCCGAAATTCCTCTGGACTCCCAGCCCGCTGGGCTGAATGTGCTGGGAGAATCGTAAGACCGCTGAAAAAAGCGTGCACTTTTCTTTTGTCCCAGGAACCAGTTGCACGGACCTGGGCACATTCCCAGCTCAAAACCTGCACCGTCTGCCTCTCCAATCTCCACTATACCGCCGATGTGTGTCAGCGCTCCCGCTGCAGATCACCAGGGCTGGTTATTTCGCGGGGTGTACCTCCACTCCCTCCCGGCTCTGAATCCTCTCCTTGCGCTGGTGCGCTGGGGTGGAAGAGTGTTCGGGTCCCGCAGGGACGCGGCTCCATATCTTACCCGCCTCGCGGGGTGCCGAGTCCTCTCGGGTGTAGCTGCACGCTGTGCACTGTCCTGTATACTCTGGTCTCTCTTTTAGGAATAGTTGTATTTCCTGTATTTTCATAGATATATATCGGTTTGGGAGGACATTTCCGCCGCCCTGCTCACGCCGCCATCTTCCCGGAACCTATTCCTCTTGTGATTTTAAGGTGCATCCAGATCTGAAAGCCATAGACATAGACTGATAGACTGATAGAAGAACAAATACAAGGCCACAGGGTCTTAAATGTTAGGCCATGTGGCTAGGAAGTGTCGGAGCCTCTAATTCCAAACTGTCTCACTTGAAAGAATGTTATTAACCACTCCTCATTACTGTTTTCGCATGACAGGTGGTGTTGGGAAACATTACACTATGCTGCAGCTAAACGAAAACAATTTAGTGGTTAGCACAATAAAATTTTTGTTCAGTTTTTGTTTCTACTGAGGGTCCTTGCGGAGGGCCTCCTGCTTGATGTCATTGTCATTCAGGGGCCCAGGTTCATGGAGCTTTCATTATTTGAAGCCAACTGCTCTGTCAGAAGAAAGGGACATAGTGAATTGTACACTGATTCTTACAGGTTTCTACTTGCAAATAACCTACACGCATTTGCCAAATCAAATCATGTAGTCACATCTAACATTGTGGGGCATGCTACTCTACCACATGTCTGGAAAATAACTGCAATATCTGTAAAAATAACTATACCAGGCTATATGAAATCAAATTGAATTCATCTGCCAAAGGCAGCCAGTTATATTCATCTGAGGTTCCACAGTATAATGTAACCTTGAAGTAGTGATTTTTACTATATTTGGGCCAACTAAGATATCCCCAGGGGAGCAGAATGCTATACTTTCTCATTCTTGCATCTAGTTCTCCCACTTTCAGTTTCTGACCCCAAGCTCTGACCTAACCAGGAAAACAAAATTTGGGTTTCCAAGATTTCAGCACTTTTTGTATTATTCAGAGGGTAATTCTCTTTTATCTTCAAAAGGTCCAATCCATGTCACAATGACTTCTTGAGCCAGTCAGAACATGTACCCACCCAGGCACCATTTCTCCTTTTCTGTTTGTGGAGAGCCTTTTATGAGGATGATTTCTAAGGTCAGCTGACTCATGCCAACTTCCTCCTATCTTTGTATCCATTGCTTAGAAATCGAAACAATATTTTCCTAATTCCTTATGATTTTGAGAACTTAACTGTAAGTAGTCTCATTTAATCCCCATCAACCAACTCTCTGGTAAAGGAATTATTCAATCCTATTTTACAGATGAAGAAATTGAAGTTCAGAGAGCTGAGACAATTCTCACAGAGATTTTGGAAAAATTTGCATCTTCTGTCAGCCACCTTAAGTCTTCATTCTACTTTTTATCAATTTCTCCCTTTAGTGAGTCAAAATACTCATTAATTCATTCATTCAACAAGAACTTGTTAATTATTGGAAGCCTGGCATTGAGCCAGCTGCAGGGGATATATATATACATGGCCCTTTGTCTTGGAACAGTGCTCTGTTAGAGAAGATGCTATCCATTGCTCAACCAATAGTCTTTCCTTCTCTCAATAAAACCCTTATTTTCTTTTTCAAGAAAGCAGCATCTTCCATCCCTTTACCTCAGTGACCCAGGGTCTCTACCCCAAGGACAGAGGATGGTCCTGACTGCTCTAAACCAGTCATACACATCTCATAGGATGGATCTGAGAGTTGGCTGATGGCCTCTTTCTGGAGTTATAAGTGGAAGTCTACTTAGAAGGGCTTCCCTTCCCAGATAAAAATCAAGGAATAATGAAGGAAAATCCCTTATAACTCTCCTTGTCTTGCAAACATGATTTTGATGCCCAGAAGCACATCAGCCTCCTGTGACCATGTGACAAACCAACACGGAAGAACAGAAAGAGAGGAGCCTGGATCCTTGACGACAATTTTCCATCCCTGGGTTGTTCTGCATTCAGAATTCTTGTTATAAGAGGAAAAACAACCCTTGATGTATCTAGGCTTCTGCAAATTGGATTTTCTATTACTTACAGTTGAGTGCATTCCTTAATGATTCAACTGACTATTTTGGTGACAGACTCATAAACAAATTCTTATTTGTATTAGAGTTTTTAGTCATTCTCCATGCCACCTCTGAGGGACTGTAGCCCATCCACAGCTCCCATTTTCCAGATTGCAAATGGAATGGTTGAGTTCTTCACAGTGGGATCTTTCTTCCCATGGGCATGGCTGATCCCAGAGAAGCCAGCCACAGATGGCCCATAACCTATAACCCAAGGCCTGCCATAGAAAATGAGAACTGGAGGGACTGGAGGTATCTTTCAGGAATCTGGGATTTAGAATTGAGAGAATGGGTCTGTGAGCTCAGAGAACTGAGTTGAGGGTCACAGATGTTTTGGGACTGGTGTGTGTGATACAGGCAATAAGCAAGCTGAAATCGTGAGGAAGCTGGTGAGGGGGAAAGTTTCAGAAAGAGACAGAAAGAGACACCAGAGAGAAGAGCAGCGCAAGTCATGCCTTGGAGGTTCCTGATGGGGGACCAGTTCCAGGTCACGTGTGCTCTTGTCATGGGCCATCTCAGGGCAATGAGGGAACCCCTCTCCTTGCAACAGCTCTAGCTAATATGCTAGACAACAAGAGCTATATTTTAAGTTTTTAACATCCTTCTTTCCTTGGAAATGAAATTCTTCATTTAATCTAAAGTGCCTTGCTGTTATCATCACTGAACTTTTACCTGCTCTTCACTCTGCCTGAAATTCTTTCCTCCCTACCCCATGTATAGTGTAAAAGGTAATACTTCCTCTTCAGGTTTCTTGTTGGAATTATATGTGAACCAGCTTTTCCAAGTGAGCCAGTCTATTTTTTCCTTTTCTTGTATCAGTCCCCCCACAAAAATGGATTAAAATGATAGTTACACCCAAGGCATAGGCTCACACTACTCACATGCCATACTGGATTTACCTAGATTGAGAAAGGGTTATTTCCACAAAGAAGGGATATTGAGCAGGCAATGACAAGGTGTGTCCACTACAACATGTCGTTCTGTAATTTGTGCTCCTCTAACATTATCTGAATAACTACTTTGATTAGTAACATTTGCTGGGTGTTCACTATTTGCCTGGTACTCTGCTAAAGGCTTTCCTTGGGCCATCTTGTTTAGTGTTCATAACAAATACAAGATGTAGGTTCTATTATCTCCATTTTATAGAGGAGTAATTGAGCACGGAGAGACTAAGTAAAGCACACATAGCCACACAGCTGGTACCCAGTTAAGATGGAACTCAGACAGTCTGATTTCCCATCCCACAGAAAATAAGGAAGCTGATGCCAGGGCCACAGAGTGAGGGGAAGCTTGCCGAAATGACTCCCCTGGTTGACAATAAGCAGGAGAGCTACCATTCTACCCCCACTAAAAGAGCTCAGGAAATAGCCGCCTTCCTAGGTTAAAGTCATTTCCTGACCTCAAAAGAATACTTTGTTCTAGACTGCCCAAGCAGGAGGAGATTGAGTGGTCTTACAATTAGTTAGTTCTGGACAGATTTTAATGAAAATTCTCCCAACTGTGGAATTCCTCCTTTTATAGGTTTTACTCTCAGGCTCAATGATCATCCGCAGAGGATGAGTCCCCTTTTGCCCTTGGACAGGCCCAGCTCTCCTAGGTGGCTCTTCAGGCCCTTTATGATCTGACCTTGGCCTGCATTCCAGCCCTCTTACTTATTTGCATTTGTACTTCTTCCCACTGATTTGAGGGCCAGTTATAGTGCTGGGCATATACACACACCCCAATCAATCCTTGCATCACCTCATGGTCGCACTGTTGGTCTACATGTAGCCCTATTTTAGTCTATTTGTTTTTCATTTATTCATTTTTTTGGTAAGAACATGTAAATTCCACATTTACTTTTAAATACTATAGTAAGTGCTTATAAAGCTGAAATTCTTCAGTTAATCTAAAGTGCCTTGCTGTTACCATCACTGAACTTTTACCTGCTCTTCACTCTGCCTGAAATTCTTTCCACCCTACCCCAACCCTCTCCAGTGACCTTTAGGTCTATACTTAGGAAGAGTCCTTGACTCACTTCTTTCATCTTCAAGACTGGGCCAGGATCTTTTCCCAACACTCCCATAGTGTTCCATCTTTCCCAGTCACATCTTATCACGTGCTGTATTGTTGGTTAACTTGCCTGTCTCCCACTAGGAGGCACTAGTCTGTAAGCTTATTGAGGACAAGAATGGCTCCTTTAATATTGTAGTCTAAGTGCGTAGCACAGTGCTTGGCACATAACATGCAGTCAACATATAGTTCAGGAGTTGGTGAAATTTTCCTGTTATGGCCAGACAGTAAATATTTTTGGCTTTGCAGACCACACAGTATCTGTTGCATTTACTCAGTTCTGCCATGTAATGTGAAAACAGCCATAAGCAATATGTAAACACATGGGCATGGCTGCTTTGCAAGGAAACTTTATTTACAAAAATGGGTGGTGGACTGGATTTGGGCCAATACCCATAGTTAACTGACCCCTGCTATAATTGATAAACAAATGAATGAATAAATATGAATGAGTGGAATTACATTTAACCCCATTTACCAGAAAGGAAGTACTGGTTACCGGAAAGAGCTCTTTATCAAAAAACCTGGCTTCTGTTTTCTTTCTATTACTGAATTTTTATCTTGTCTGGCCTTCAGTGGCTGTATCTTTAAAATGTGCCTGATAATGCCTCCTCTGCTTAAAGATTTGGAACTGTCAGGTCCTTAAGGGTAGGATATATGCCTTGTTTGTCTTTATTTCCAGAGCCAAGCAGAATTCCCACATGCTGAGAGTATAATAGGTAACAAGCATTTGCTGAATGAATAAAAAGTCATGGTAAAGCAAGTGTTTTGTAAAGCAGGTAGTCGGACTAGTTAATAGGATAAACTTTTAAGACTGGAAAAACTTTAGTCACCCAGCTTAATTACCACTATGCAGAGGTCCTTCTAGGATGAAGAAGTTGGGTCTTTTGATTCCAAATGACTGGAAACCCAAAGCAAACTGGCTTAAACCCCGAAGACAATTTATTGGCACATTTATGTGCCTGCCTTGTCTCAGGAGTTCAAACCATGTCAAAGACCTAGGCTTCTCTACTTCTCCACTTGCCTTCAGTCTGACTGGTTTTCTCAGCAGGCAGTCTTCACCCACTGTTTCCAGCCCACACTTAAGGAATGTGAATTATGCTTTATCTCTTTGAGGAGGGGGTATCTACATAAATTACTTGGAATCCTTTTGAACAGATGATCTGTCTCTGCTCCCCTACATACTGATTGACTCGATCCTTTATTTATATCACTACAGATGTTTATTTTACAGTTTGGGTTATAATCCAGTATTACCTTATTTTGTTGCTCAGACAAAAGCAACTACTTAATTTTGTTGTTATAGCTTTGGTCACTGGGACCTCTTTCAGTTGTCTCCTGTGTTTCTTTAACAATCCCATCACTGTGGGGTTTGTTTAGTTTCTTTGAGCACTTCCATACTTTCTAATAAAACAAGATGCTCTAGACTCATTTTATTTGTTTATTTATTGATAGTCAAGTTGGTTCTATTTTATTTTACTAAGGTATTATTAATATACACTCTTATGAAGTTTTCACATGAAAAAACAATGGTTATTACATTCACCTATATTATCATGTCCCCCCCCATACCCATTGCAGTCACTACCCATCAGCATAGTAAGATGCCACAGAGTCACTATTTGCCTTCTCTGCGCTACACTGTCTTCCCCATGACCCCACACACACCATGTGTGCCAATCATAATACCCTTTAATCCCCTTCTTCTTTCCTCCCCACCCACCCTCCCCCACTCCTCCTCCCCTTTGGTAACCGCTAGTCCCTTCATTTTTTTAAATTAAGGTATTATTGATACACACTCTTATGAAGGGCTCACATGAAAAAACAATGTGGTTACTACATTTACCCATTATCAAGTCCCCACCCATACCCCAATGCAGTCACTGTCCATCAGTGTAGTAAGATGCCACAGATTCACTGTTTGCCTTCTTTGTGCTACACTATTTTCCCCGTGATTCCCCCACACCATGTGTACTAATCATAATACCCCTCAATCCCCTTCTCCCGCCCTCCCACACGCCTCCCCTTTGGTAACTGCTAGCCCCTTCTTGGAGTCTGTGAGTCTGTTGCTGTTTTGTTCCTTCAGTTTTGCTTCCTTGTTATTCTCCACAAATGAGGGAAATCTTTAGGTACTTGTCTTTTTCTGCCTGGCTTATTTCACTGACCGTAAAACCCTCTAGCTCCATCCATGTTGTTGCAAATGGTAGTATTTGCTTGTTTCTTATGGCTGAATAGTATTCCATTGTGTATATGTACCACCTCTTCTTTATCCATTCATCTACCAATGGACACTTAGGTTGCTTCCATATCTTGGCTATTGCAAAAAGTGCTGCAATAAACATAGGGGTGCATATGTCTTTTTGAATCTGAGTTGTATTCTTTGGGTAAATTCCTAGGAGTGGAATTCCTGGGTCAAATGGTATTTCTGTTTTTAGTTTCTTGAGGAAACTCCATATTGCTTTCCACAATGGTTGAACTAGTTTACATTCCCACCAGCAGTGTAGGAGGGATCCCCTTTCTCCACATCCTTGCCAGCATTTGTTGTTCTTAGTCTTTTCGATACTGGCCATGCTAACTGGTGTGAGGTGATATCTCATTGTGGTTTTAATCTGCATTTCTCTGATGATTAGCGATGTGGAGCATCTTTTCATGTGCCCTTTGGCCATCTGAATTTCTTCTTCGGAGAAGTGTCTGTTCATATCCTCCGCACAGTTTTTAATCAGGTTATTTGCTTTTCAGTTGTTGAGGCGTGTGAACTCTTTATATATTTTGGATGTTAACCCCTTGTCAGATATGTCATTTACAAATATATTCTCCCATACTGTAGGATGCCTTTTTGTTCTGCTGATGGTGTCCTTTGCTGTACAGAGCTTTTTAGTTTGGTGTATTTCCATTTTTTACTAGTAAAAATTTCATTATTCTAAGTAAAGCTGTAATGCTTTTATGTATAATTCATCCTTGTACAAAAATCATTATAGACTTAATCTGATTATTTCCATAATATAAGTATTTGGGAAAAGAACTGTTGAATTTTTAAGGGCATAACATTTTTAAGGTGTTAGAGCATGATGTTGAATTATCCTACAGAAAACCATATAGTTTACACTTCCCCTAAAAGTAAGTATATTTTTCCTTACTACTATCAGCATGGTAGTCTGGTATTTTTTAAATGGCCCTCCAGGTTTTCGTGCTCTATCCCCTTCCCTCTTTAGTGTTAGGCTCCTTTGTAAGTGAAAAGAAAGGTTCTCATTCTAGTTTTTATTAGGATACTTATTTGAGACTTTTGTTTAGTTAGCTTAATATACCATATTTGTGTTCCTCAGCCATTTACTCAGATGAAAAAAATCTTTAAAAAGGCAGAAATGGAAGAATTAACGTAAAAGTTGTCAACTTTTATTATATCAATTAAGGATATGTTTAAAACATGAAAAAGATACTTCATTTCTGGTCTTTTCCCAGATCATAAAAAGTTCATTTATCAACAAAAAGTAGAAAGGATATTATCTCAAAGGCTAGTCTGTTTAATTGAATAAATTTAGTTTCCAGAGAAATCCGCTACATTTTACTTATTTTCTAATTTTCCCAATAACTGTAACTGGATTGCGGAATGGCACCACTGTGCTTTTTTTTTTTAATTTTATATTAAGGTATTATTGATATACACTCTTGTGAAGGTTTCACATGAAAAAACAATGTGGTGACTACTTTTACCTAAATTATTAAGTCCACACCCATACCCAATTCAGTCACTGTCCATCAGTGTAGTAAGATGCCACAGATTCACTATTTGCCTTCTCTGTGCTACACTGTTTTCCCCGTGACCCCCCCACACCATGTGTACTAAACAGAATACCCTTGATCCCCTTCTCCCTCCCTCCCCACCCATGTTCCCACATCCCTACCCTTTGGTAACCACTAGTCTGTTCTTGGAGTCTGTGAGTTTGCTGCTATTTGGTTCCTTTAATTTTGCTGCGCTGTTATACTCCACAAATGAGGGAAATCATTTGGCACTTGCCTTTCTCTGCCTGGCTTATTTCACTGAGCATAATATCCTCCAGCTCCATCCACGTTGTTGCAAATGGTAGGATTTGTTTCTTTCTTATGACTGAATAGTATTCCATTGTGTATATGTACCACCTCTTCTTTATCTATTCAACTACTAATGGACCCTTAGATTGCTTCCATATCTTGGCTATTGTAAATAGTGCTGCGATAAACATAGGGGTGCATATGTCTTTTTGAATCTGAGAAGTTGTATTCTTTGGGTAAATTCCAAGGAGTGGGATTCCCAGGTCAAATGGTAATTCTATTAGTTTTTTGAGGAACCTCCATATTGCTTTCCACAATGGTCGAACTAGCTTACATTCCCACCAGCAGTGTGGAAAGGTTCCCCTTTCTCCGCATCCTCACCAGCATTTGTTTTTCTTAGTCTTTTGGATGGTGGCCATCCTTACTGGTGTGAGGTAATATCTCATTGTGGTTTTAATTTTCATTTCCCTGATTATTACTGATATGGAGCATCTTTTCATGTGTCTATGGCCATATGAATTTCTCCTTTGGAGAAGTGTCTGTTCATATCCTCTGCCCATTTTTTAATTGGGTTATTTGCTTTTTGGGTGTTGAAGTGTGTGAGTTCTTTATATATTTTGGATGTTAACCCCTTGTTGAATATGTCATTTACGAATATATGCCTCTTTGTTCTGTTGATGGTGTCCTTTGCCATACAGAAGCTTTTTAGTTTGATGTAGTCCCATGTGTTCATTTTGCTTTTGTTTCCCTTGCTTGAGGAGATGCATTCAGGAAGAAGTTGCTCATGCTTTCATTCAGGAGATTTTTGCCTATGTTGTCTTCTAAGAGTCTTATGGTTTCATGACTTACATTCAGGTCTTTGATCCATTTTGAGTTTACTTTTGTGTATGGGGTTAAACAATAATCCAATTTCATTCTCTTGCATGTAGCTGTCCATTTTGCCAACACCAGCTGTTGAAGAGGCTGTCATTTTTCCATTGTATGTTCATGGCTTCTTTATCGTATAGTAATTGACCATATACCCTTGGGTTTATATCAGGGCTCTCTAGTCTGTTCCATTGGACTATGGTTCTGTTCTGGTGCCAGTACCAAATTGTCTTGATTACTGTGGCTTTGTAGCAGAGCTTGAAGTTGGGGAGCATAATCCTCAGCTTTATTCTTCCTTCTCAGAATTGCTTTGGCTGTTAGGGGTCTTTTGTAGTTCCGTATGAATTTTAGAAAGATTTTCTCTAGTTCATTGAAGAATACTGTTGGTATTTTAATAGGAATTGCATTGAATCTGTAGATTGCTTTAGGCAGGATGGCCATTTTGACAATATTAATTCTTCCTATCCATGACCACGGGATGTGTTTCCATTTATTGGTATCTTCTTTAATATCTCTCATGAGTGTCTTATAGTTTTCAGAGTATAGGTCTTTCACTTCGTTGGTTAGGTTTATTCATAGGTATTTTATTATTTTTTGATGCACTTGTGAATGGAATTGTTTTCCTGATTTCTCTTTCTGTTGGTTCACTGTTAGTATATAGGAATGCCAAAGATTTCTTTTTTTTAAATATAATTTATTTTATTATCATTAATCTACAATTACATGTGCAATATTATGGTTATTAAAATACCTCTTCATCAGGTCCCCCCCACCAACCCCATTACAGTCAGTGTCCATCAGCGTAATGAGATGCTATAGAATCACTACTTGTCTTCTCTGAGTTGTATTGCCCTCCCCGTGCCCCCCCAACATTATATCTGCTAATCGTAATGCACCTTCTTCCCTCTTATCCCTCTCTTCCCGCCCATTTTCCCCAGTCCCTTTCCCTTTGGTAACTATTAGTCCGTTCTTGGGTTCTGTGAGTCTGCTGCTGTTTTGTTCCTTCAGTATTTTTTCTTTGTTCTTATACTCCACATAAGAGTGAAATCATTTGATACTTGTCTTTTCTGGCTTGGCTTATTTCACTGAGCATAATACCCTCTAGCTCCATCCATGTTGTTGCAAATGGTAGGATTTGTTTTCTTCTTACGGCTGAATAATATTCCATTGTGTATATGTAGCACATCTTCTTTATCCATTCATCTACTGATGGACACTTAGGTTGCTTCCATTTCTTGGCTATTGTAAATAGTGCTGCAATAAACATAGGGGTGCATCTGTCCTTTTCAAATTGGGCTGCTGCATTCTTAGGGTAAATTCCTAGGAGTGGAATTCCTGGGTCAAATGGTATTTCTATTTTGAGTTTTTTGAGGAACCTCCATACTGCTTTCCACAATGGTTGAACTAATTTGCAGTCCCACCAGCAGTGTAGGAGGGTTCCCTTTTCTCCACATCCTCGCCAACATTTGTTGTTGTTTGTGTTTTGGATGTTGGCCATCCTCACTGGTGTGAGGTGATATCTCATTGTGGTTTTAATCTGCATTTCTCTGATGATTAGCGATGTGGAGCATCTTTTCATGTGCCTGTTGGCCATCTGAATTTCTTCTTTGGAGAAGTGTCTATTCATGTCCTCTGCCCATTTCTTAATTGGATTATTTGCTTTCTGTTTGTTAAGGTGCATGAGTTCTTTATATATTTTGGATGTCAACCCTTTATCAGATACGATTTTATGAATATATTCTCCCATACTGTAGGATGTCTTTTTGTTCTACTGATGGTGTCCTTTGCTGTACAGAAGCTTTTCAGCTTGATATAGTCCCACTTGTTCATTTTTGCTTTTGTTTCCCTTGCCCGGGGAGATATGTTCATGAAGAAGTTGCTCATGTTTATGTCCAAGAGATTTTTGCCTATGTTTTTTTCTAAGAGTTTTATGGTTTCATGACTTACATTCAGGTCTTTGATCCACCTTGAGTTTACCTTTGTGTATGGGGTTAGACAGTGGTCCAGTTTCATTCTCTTACATGTAGCTGTCCAGTTTTTCCAACACCAGCTGCTGAAGAGGCTGTCATCTCCCCATTGTATATCCAAGGCTCCTTTATCAAATATTAGTTGACTGTATATGTTTGGGTTAATGTTTGTATTTTCTATTCTGTTCCACTGGTCTGTGGGTCTGTTTTTGTGCCAATACCAAATTGTCTTGATTACTGTGGCTTTGTAGTAGAGCTTGAAGTCAGGGAGCATAATTCTTCCTGTTTTATTCCTCTTTCTCAGGATTGCTTTGGCTATTCGGGGTCTTTTGTGGTTCCATATGAATTTTAGAATTATTTGTTCCAGTTCATTGAAGAAAGCCATTGGTATTTTGATAGGGATTGCATTGAATCTGCAGATTGCTTTAAGTAGTATAGCCATTTTGACAATATTTATTCTTCCTAGCCAAGAGCATGGGATGCATTTCCATTTGTTAGTGTCCTCTTTAATTTCTCTTAGGAGTGTCTTGTAGTTTTCAGAGTACAGGTCTTTCACTTCCTTCGTTAGGTTTATTCCTAGGTATTTTATTCTTTTTGATGCAATTGTGAATGGAATTGTTTTTCTGATTTCTCTTTCTGTTAGTTCATCATTAGTGTATAGGAAAGCAACAGATTTCTGTGTGTTAATTTTGTATCCTGCAACTTTGCTGAATTCAGATATTAGTTCTAGTAGTTTTGGAATGGAATCTTTAGGGTTTTTTATGTACAGTATCATGTCATCTGCAAATAGTGACAATTTGACTTCTTCTTTACCAATCTGGATGCCTTGTATGTCTTTGTTTTGTCTGATTGCTGTGGCTAGGACCTCCAGTACTATGTTGAATAACAGTGGAGAGAGTGGGCATCCCTGTCTTGTTCCCGATAGTAGATGAAAAGCTTTCAGCGTCTCACCGTTAACTATGATGTTAGCTGTGGGTTTGTCATATATAGCCTTTATGATGTTTAGGTACTTGCCGTCTGTACCCATTTTGTTGAGAGTTTTAATCAGGAATGGATGCTGAATTTTGTCAAATGCTTTTTCTGCATCTATGGAGATGATCATGTGGTTTTTGTTATTCTTTTTATTGATATGGTGGATGATGTTGATGGATTTTCGAATGTTGTACCATTCTTCCATCCCTGGGATGAATCCCACTTGATCATGGTGTATGATCCAATTGATGCATTTTTGAAATCGGTTTGCTAATATTTTGTTGAGTATTTTTGCATCTACGTTCATCAGGGATATTGGTCTGTAATTTTCTTTTTTGGTGAGGTCTTTGTCCGGTTTTGGTATTAGAGTGATGCTGGCTTCATAGAATGAGTTTGGAAATATTCCCTCCTCTTCTATTTTTTGGAAAACTTTAAGGAGAATGGGTGTTATTTCTTCTCTATATGTCTGGTAGAATTCAGAGGTGAATCCATCAGGCCCAGGGGTTTTGTTCTTGGGTAGTTTTTTGATTACCAATTCGATTTCGTCACTGGTGATTGGTCTGTTTAGTTTTTCTGTTTCTTGCTTGGTCAGTCTTGGAAGGTTGTATTTTTCTAAGAAGTTGTCCATTTCTTCTATGTTTTCCAGCTTGTTAGCATATAGATTCTCATAATATTCTCTTATGATTCTTTGTATTTCTGTGGGGTCCGTCGTGATTTTTCCTTTCTCATTTCTGATTGTGTTTATGTGTGTAGATTCTCTTTTTCTCTTAATGAGTCTGGCTAGGGGTTTATCTATTTTGTTTATTTTTTCAAAGAACCAGCTCTTGGTTTTATTGATTTTTTCTATTGTTTTATTCTTCTCAATTTTATTTATTTCTTCTCTAATCTTTATTATGTCCCTCCTTCTGGTGACTTTGGGCCTCATTTGTTCTTCTTTTTCCAATTTCAGTAATTGTGTCTTTAGACTATTCATTTGGGAATGTTCTTCCTTCTTTAAATAGGCCTGGATTGCAATATACTTTCCTCTTAGAACTGCCTTTGCTGCGTCCCACAGAAGATGTGGCTTTGTGTTGTTGTTGTCATTAGTCTCCATATATTCTTTGATTTCTGTTTTGATTTGGTCGTTAACCCATTGATTAATTAGGAAAGTGTTGTTAAGTCTCCATGTATTTGTGAGCCTTTTTGATTTCTTTCTAAAATTTATTTCTAGTTTTATACCTTTGTGATCTGAGAAGTTGGTTGGTAGGATTTCAATATTTTTGAAATTACTGAGGTTCTTTTTGTGGCCTAGTATGTGGTCTATTCTGGAAAATGTTCCATGTGCACTTGAGAAGAATGTGTATCCTGTTGCTTTTGGGTGTAGAGTTCTGTAGATGTCTGTTAGGTCCATCTGTTCTAGTGTGTTGTTCAGTGCCTCTGTGTCTTTACTTATTTTCTGTCTGGTTGATCTGTCCTCTGGAGTGAGTGGTGTTTTGAAGTCTCCTAAGATGAATGCATTGCTGCCTATTTCCTCCTTTAATTCTGTTAGTATTTGTCTCACATATGCTGGTGCTCCTGTGTTGGGTGCATATATATTTATAATGGTTATATCTTCTTGTTGGACTGACCCCTTTATTATTATGTAATGTCCTTCTTTATCTTTTGCTACTTTCTTCGTTTTGAAGTCTATTTTGTCTGATACAAGTACTGCAACACCTGCTTTTTTCTCCTTGTTTTTTGCATGAAATATCTTTTTCCATCCCTTCACTTTTAGTCTGTGTATATCTTTGGATTTGAGGTGAGTTTCTTGTAGGCAGCATATAGATGGGTCTTGCTTTTTTATCCATTCTGTTACTCTGTGTCTTTTGATTGGTGCATTCAGTCCATTTACATTTAGGGTGATTATTGATAGGTATGTACTTATTGCCATTGCTGGCTTTAGATTCGTGGTTACCAAGGGTTCAAGGGTTGCTTCTTTACTATCTAACAATCTAACTTAACTTTCTTGTTAAATTATTGTAAGCACTGTCTGTTGTTTCTTTATTTCTCTCCCTTCTTATTCCTCCTCCTCCATTCTTTCTATAATAGGTGTTTTATTCTTTGCCTTTAGTTGGTATTTGGATGATCTGCTTTCTTTGCTATGATTTTATTTTCTCTGGTGACATCTTTTTAGCCTTAGGTGTGCTTCCATCTAGAGCAGTCCATTTAAGATATCCTGTAGTGGTGGTTTATGAGAGGCAAACTCTCTCAACTTTCGTTTGTCTGGAAATTGTTTAATCCCTCCATCATATTTAAATGATAATCGTGCTGGATACAATATTCTTGGTTCGAGGCCCTTCTGTTTCATAACGTTAAATATATCATGCCATTCTCTTCTGGCCTGTAAGGTTTCTGTTGAGAAGTCTGATGATAGTCTGATGGGTTTTCCTTTGTAGGTGATCTTTTTTCTCTCTCTAGCTGCCTTTAATACCCTGTCTTTATCTTTGATCTTTGCCATCTTAATTATTATGTGTCTTGGTGTTGTCTTCCTTGGGTCCCTTGTGTTGGGAGATCTATGAGCTTCGGTGGACTGCGAGACTACTTCCTTCCCCAGCGAGGGAAAGTTTTCAGCAATTATTTCTTCAAAGACACTTTCTATCCCTTTTTCTCTCTCTTCTTCCTCTGGTACTCCTATAATGCGAATATTGTTCCGTTTGGATTGGTCACACAGTTCTCTTAATATTCTTTCATTCCTAGAAATCCTTTTATCTCTCTCTGCCTCAGCTGCTCTGTACTCCTGTTCTCTGTTTTCTATTCCATTAACAGTCTCTCGCATCTCATCCATTCTGCTGTTAAGCCCGTCGATCGCTTGTCTGATTTCTGTATTGTCTTTCCTCAGTTCCCTCACTTCCTCCCTCAGCTCTTGCACATTTCTCTGTAGGTCCATCAGCATGGTTATGACTTTTATTCTGAATTCTTTTTCAGGGAAGGCTGTGCATTTCCATCCCTTCAGACTCCCTCTCTGGGGTTGTCTGGTTGATTTTGGTCTGAACCATATTCCTCTGTCTTTTCATGGCTGTATAATTTGGTCACTGATAGTTGCCACGTATGTCAGCTGGGCTCTTTAAGACTTTAAAAAGAGAAGAGAAAAAAAAAGAAAGAAAAAAAGAAAAAAGAAAAAAAGAAAGAAAAGAAAAAAAAAAAAACAAAAAAAATGCCCACCGGACGTAGATTCTGTGGGAATGCTCTAGGTGGCGCTATTGCCCCACTATTCCACAGCTGTGACTGTGCCGCTCCACAGGGCCCTTTATCGCTCTGGCAGGGGTGGGAACGAATAGGAGGCTGTTGATCTCAGTGAGAAGTGTTAAGTATGGCTACGCTTCCTCAGTCGCCAGCTAAGGCGTCTGAAACTCCCCAGGACTCCCAGCCTGCTGGGCTGAGTGTGCTGGGGCGATCCGGCTCCTCCGCTGGGCTCCTGTCTCTTTAAGACCGCTGAGGAAAGCGCGCACTTTTTTTTTTCCTTCCCGGAGCCGGCTGCAAGCACCCTGGCGCGTTCCCCGCTCAGATCCTGCCCCTCTGTCTCTCCAATCTCCGCTGCACTGCGCAATGTGGGTCAGCGCTCCCCGCGCAGATCACCGGGGCTGGCTACTTCGCGGTGTACTTCCCTCCTCCCGGCTCTGAATCCTCTCCTCCCGCCGGTGCGCTGGGGTGGGGGAGGGCTCGGGTCCCGCCGGGTCGCGGCTCCGTATCTTACCCGCCTCTTGGGGTGCCGAGTCCTCTCGGGTGTAGCTGCACGCTGTGCGCTTTCCTGTGTATTCTCGTCTCTCTTTTAGGAGTAGATGTATTTTCTGTATTTTCGTAGATAAATATAGTGTTGGGAGGAGATTTCTGCCGCCCTGCTCACACCGCTATCTTCCCGGAAGTGGTAATTGCATTTTTAATTTTTGAAGAACATCCATACTGTTTTCCACAGTGGCTGCACTAACTGATATTCCCATTGATGTGGAGGGTCCCCTTCTCCACATCCCTGTTCTTTTTGGTCTTTTTTATAATAGCCAGTCTGACTGATGTGAGATGATAGCTTATTGTGGTTTTGATTTGCATTTCCTGGATGGCTAGTGACATGGAGCATCTTTTCATGTTCCTGCTGGTCATCCTATGTCTTCTTTGGAAAACTGTCTATTCAAGTAGGTTTCCTTTTTGTTTTACTGATTCTTTCCTTCTCCATACGGAAGCTCAAAAGAGCCTGTTCTATGTCTAACTGAGGGGTACTAGAATCTATTAAAATACATATATATATATATATATTTTTTTTGACAAGTGTCATATAGATATCCTAATAGATGTCTGGAAATGTGGACATAAACGTTAACATTCATAATGTTTTAATTTTATTATATTGATTTGTCTAATTAGTTGACTTTCTATTTTATTGGTTAATCTTTGCTATTGCTTTGTTATTTTTATGAATAATTCCAAGTTGTCAATCTCTCCAACAGTCAAGAAGAATAGGGAAATGGACTTTTATCTCCTCAGGAATATTTCTTTTTCTTCCAAAATATCATATATGCATATATGTATGAATATATAAATACAAATAAATGGTAGCATGTTTGTACCTTGCTTCCCTTACTTCATAACGGATCTTAGAGAGTTTCTATATCTTTAGATAATTCAGAAGTCACCATTCCTTATAATGATTATGTTGAATTCCATTAATGGATGTACAATCATTTTTTCAACCAGATACCTGAGTTGTTAGTTTTTTATAGCTATCAATTATGCAGTAAATATTCTGGTGTACATATCTTTAAGCACAAAAGTGATCATGGCTCCAGGATAAAACAGGTAATTGTGGAATCAGGGAGTATTTGTATTTAAAATTTTTGAGGTGCTGCCAAATGCCTGTTGACCAATTTACCCTAAGTCATGGAGTATGTGAGTGTCCGTAATCTACAAAGCCTTAAACTTTGATGCCCCCTCCTCCTTAGATTCCATCTCTATCCTTCCTCAGTTCACTTGACACTCAGTCCTCTTACTGCTCTTTGACGCACCAGACACTCTTCCAGCTCAAGACCTGTGCATCCACTGCTTCTTTTATTGTTCCTTAAACTCAGTCACTGCCATCTAACTATTCTTATGGGTACTAATGTCCTCATTTCTGCAACTGGTCAAGGCCATAGCTGATATTTATAACTTCCACATTTACTCTGTACTCACCCAGAAACTCAACTGGAGGGTTCCTTGTGAGAGGGGTGATCCAAATTCAGTTTGGGGAGATTTGAGTTCTCTGTGGGCCTGACTTGTTATTGCTATAGAGATCAATTAATTTTACTACTGGACATGGAAGTACAAAAAAGTGCCTCCAGTAACACTTCACCTCAGTATCTAATAATGGCTCAATTTCCCCTTGGTGATCAGAATCATTAATTAGATTCATCTTTCCCCATTTGTTCTGTGGTGTGAGGTGCCCCAGTGGCTAGGAGGTAGTTTTAACTTAGAAATCAGTGGACCTGTTTTCTCCTGGTGGAAACAGTCTTCCCTAGGGACCTAAGACCTTTAAGCCAGCAGAGATCAAACTTGTGGAAGCCAAATTTCTGCAGTTGGATTATTAGCTTAATAGTTGATTCCATTTTCACCTTTTTTCTCTAACACTTGTATATTCTGCTGTAAGACAGCATCACACACTGACTGTGTGAGCGAATATGAATACCCACTAACTCCGGGTTTTCTCTGTTATCAGTGCCATGATTGAGTCTTCACAGGCCCTTCCAGTGGTCTGTGAGCCGGAATCCCATGTATGTGGAGCCCAGAGCTGCACTTCCTACTGTGAAATGAGTTATGTAATTAGAAGCATTAAGCAGCAGAGTAATATGACTAAGTGAATGACATGTAAGTCTATGAGTATTATCCTTTATTCCCACTCAAACCAGCAGCCTTACAAGTTATCTTAGAATCGATCTAAACAGCACAGCTAAGATGTTACCATCTCCCTCTGAAATCCAAAATGGCTCACCCAGAACTGATTTCTTGGTACTGGCAGGTGGCACAATGTACAGTGACCAGTCCTTTACCAAGAGTGGTCAGGTCTACAACCTACAGATCACTGGACTGTCAGCAACATTACTGGAATTGTAGGCCCCTGAAAATCACTGGGTTTATTCCCAGTGAATGGTGTGGATGTCGTACTATGACATCAGCACATGGCATCCATAAAATGATCTAGTGTGATTTTAGGGGGAGTGTGAAGATGATTAAAATGTCTCCATCTCAGGCAGGGACTAGGAGAATGAGGTACCTCTGAGGACAGACAGTAAAGGTATACTGTGGAATGTGCCAAGTAAAAATAAACTGCTTATCACTTTCGGCAGTTCCTGAAAAATTTATGAAGAAGAAAGCATTTGCCAGGTAAACAGCTATCAGGTGCCAGGGACCTACATCTGGGAAAGCAGCCGAAGCTGGAGTTTCTGATTCAGCTCACAATAATCTATAGTCATTGTCCATGATCTCTGCAGGCAGATGGAGAAGCTGAGCAGTGATGCGGTATTACTCCCACGGCATATTTAGCCCTTGAGGGTGGTGCTGATCTGCATTTCTCCCAGGAATGGAGCAGTGCTTTTACAATTATCAACTGATAATACTAATAGGAAGTATTAGTGACTTAGGAAGGAAAAAGCATTCTAGGACCTTCAGTTTATACCCTCATATGGAATGCCTATACTGTTGGGTCAGAGAATCAGTGTGGTCATCCTACCTGCTCCCAAGCAAGTCTATTCCAACTGTACATTCAGCACTGAAGACATAAGTACAAGACAAGCCAAAGTCCACCTGACCTACTTGATTCAAACTTTGGCCAAAACTTTACCATTTAAATACTCGCCCCCACTTTGATTCCTGGACCAGAATATACTTTGGATCCTCAAGAATCAGTATGACTTCAAAGCCAGTGCTTAGTGATAGCTCTGTGTATTTCTTTGCCCCAGTACATAACCACTATAGAAAAAGACTCAGGTCACTGCAATGAATATTTGCAAAAGTAAAGGAGACTCTGTTTCCCTTGTATCAAGAGGTCTGGAAGAATGGTAAGAAACTCAGAATACCCATTTGGGCAACTCAAACTGGGTCTCTGTTCATTAGTCCTGGATTATTTCATATAACTGGTGACATTTTAGTTGATGCTAACCTATCTTCTTCCTACAAATGCAGAGACCAATTAGCCTTAATCATAAGCCAGGTGCGTCAGAGCACTCTAATCACCAGTTTCCCTCAGCTGCCCACTACAGCCACTACCACTTTGCTGTAGGAAGCTAAGAGATGCAGTGGCCTCTGCTAGCCCGGGACCCTGTCATCTTCCCTGACATTGGGGAGCCCTTATGAATGGCAGCACTTCCTACTGTCACACCTCTGGCCACAAAGCAGAGCCACCTCAGAGCTTGGCAGGGAGGCAGATACTTGCCTCACTGAGGGGGTGCATGGGAGGTTCTCAAAGCCCCCTGTGAGGCACAGCATGTGAAGGCTATATGTGGGGCACATGTAATAAACAGACCTCAGCATTCCTGTCTCACAGAGGCTCTGGATTCCACCCCCTGCAGGACACCAGGATGCAACCCAGCACACGTGTCCCGTCCCACAGAGCCACTGCCAGGCTCCCACCGAGCAGGACAGCTGTTGGGGCCATCTGCGGTCAGATGAGCAGACATATTAAACCCAGCATTTCTGGCAGACGCATCCATACTGACAAATTCAGCTGCACCTGGTATTATATTCAATCTTACCTAGTATAACACCTTTGGTATCCATTCCTACACATGTTCCTCAGGATTTTTCCAAATTAGCTAAATTTCTTAATTATTTCGGTATAAAAACCATTTCTTCTTGTATCAGAGATTTACTTTCTCTGTCGGAAAATACTAGGATGAAACTCTAGTTATAAGTCTAATGGGAGCAAGGAGTATTTGGGTAGATTTTGAGGAGAATGGGGATTTCTCTGAATGGAAAATTCCCTTGATGTGATTAACTGCATTTCTGAGCAAAGGAATGAATATGCATATACATGAGAAGAAAAGCTGCTTCCAGCCAAATGTCCTAATTCAAAGACTTAGGGTCACACTTCTTACTAAAAAACGAATTAAACTTCATATGAGACTTGATAAGACAAGGGATTAAAATTATGTTTTAATTCTGCAACAAGTAAAATTACATGTAAAAATACCCAGCAGGATTAGACTCAGGACTACAAGAAGTGAAGGAATCGTTTAGGAACACCGCAGATACGGGCTAAGCCTCTGACTGTAATCTGCGGTGAGTTGCAAGGCCTCCAGCTTGACGCCTTCCTTCCGCAAGTGCCCCGTGCGCTGACGAGGGCAGAGAACACTGGCAGGAGGGCCCTAGCAGCTGACTGCAGACGCTGCCTGGCTCCCCGAGATGCCTGTTTCCCAGACTTATGACTTAAAGACAGACAGCAACAGGCAAAGACCTGAAGAGAGCCGCACCCAGTGGCCCTCGATGCTCTAGGTCTGCTTCCTGAATGAGTCCCGGCACTGCTTTCTGTCACTGCCAAGGTCCTGTCACATAGCAGAAACTATACCAGTTGTTTGAATAGAAAAAAAAATAACATAAGGAATTGCTAACCAGGTATCATAAGACAAAACAACAACAAAAATAAAACCCTCATTTATCACTGACAGGCCATCCCAGGAAGGCAGCTGCCAGCACATGGGGTGGTGGAACAATGATGAGAAGACAGCCCCGCTCAGACTCAGCCATTCAGGCCATGAGCTGAAATGCAGGCCTCCAAGGAGGAGGTGTGGCTGGGCTCCTGTGTGCCTGACCTTGGAGGAGGTTCAGAACAGCCTGGTGTCTCTGAGGGGTTCTGTGGGCAGGAGGTGACTGGCAGGAAGGGTGGGAATGAACTGGCACAGCCTGAGTGGAGAGGCGAGGGAGGCTTACAGGGAAGGAGGCCTCGACAGGTACACAGGGAACAGAGGAGGAGGGGGAGTTCACTCTCACCAGCCTTGGAGGCCCGCCAGGCACACTCCCTAATGGCAGAGCCAAGGAGAGCCAGACCATGAAGACTGGCCCCAGAGCCTCAGCACCGAGCACCACAGGAAAGCTGGTTTGGAAATCAGAACTGCTCAGCTGCCACATCAAGCAGATAAAATGTTCTGATAACTCCCACAAGTCCTCCAAATAATCAAAAACTTCACTCAGACTGCAACATTTTTTGAAGGTATGATCTTCAATTTGTTTCCTAAACTGTGCTTACTTTATCGAGCACTTCCTTCACACTCACAATGGACTCTTTAAAAGGGTGCTCATGGGGAAACCAGAAAAGGGAGTTTACCTGTGGGACAATAAAACAAGCTTTCATTTAATAGATTGGGACACATTAGTTAGGTTCTAATCAGGAGCTTAGTCACTGTAGCTAACTGAAGAGGAAAACTTAATAATAAACAAATCACTAATAAAAAAGGTGACTAGCCATGAAGAGAGGTAAAGGGAAACCCTAATAGGACCAGAAACAGCAAGCAATAAAGCAAACAGCCATTAGGCTGCAGCACAAGGACAGCAGGCACATGGGACTCAGGAGAGGCACCATCCAAGAGGAGCCACATGGAACATGTAGCCTGCCAGGGGCCCTGGGACTTGCCATGGGGCTCAGGCAAGCAGAAGTTAGTCCATCAGAGATGAGCAGCCGGAGAGCCCAGCAGGGAGGATACAGCTGAGAACATTCCCCGAGGCCACAGAGGGAAGACCCCAGGCTCTCTGCATGCTGACCCATGGGCTGCATGAGGGATGAAAAGCTGGACCTACACATCCTCCTGCAGTACCAGAAAACACAGCAAAGACGGATGGATGAAGAGCTGAAAGACAATGCAGTAATCACTGTTGTACCATTATGTTTATCTAAAATAAAAAGGAAATCAATGGGAAATATGTCCAGAAACCTTTACTGAACACATAACTGCACTGCGTCAAAAAAATCTCTTCATTTGTAATGACCTGTATTTCCTAGTTCATGAAGTAGTCAGAGCTAAGGTATGACACTGTGTTTTACAATAATTCTCAAATTATCTTTCCCAGCCCAGCAACAGAGCATCAACAGGGAGCTTTTTAAAAAGCAAATTCTTGGACTCTACCTCTGACCTCATTCAGTAAATGCCCAGCAATTTGTGTTTAAACTCTTACAGGTGATTCTGATATATTCTAAAGTTTGAGAAGTGCTAATCTATACATTCAAAACTGATTTTCATGAACCTCTGATTGGCTTTCTGTTCCCTGGAATGTCTTAAGAACTTGCACAGGTTTACTGCAAAAGCAGCATGTGGATTAAATACAACTGTACTTTCTATTTGCATTCATGAAGCTATTTTTCACCGCAAAATACCACATTATTTTCATTCTACCTGTACCCTACAAAGAGAGAGCAAGAAAGAGAGGGAGACAGGGGAGGGAGACAAGGGAGGAGGAGAGGGACAGAGCAGGAGGGAGCAGAAGGGAGAGGGAGCGACCAAGAAAAAAAGAACAAGCGTTAAACTTTACAATGCTTACTTAAGAAGTGATAAACATCCCTTTCATGGAATATATTAGAAATAAGTTTTAAGTATGAAATGTTCAGATCCGTAATTATTGAGTAAACTTTTGAGGAAAGATAGCTGTTCTATTATTATATATGCAAAAAGACTCTTTGCAACTATTATTAAAAAGATAAATTAATACATAAAAGATCAAATAAATACCTCCATCATCTACCTAATATCAAACCCTTGTGCTTTCCACATTACTTTTATGCCAAATATGCTTCTTTTAGTAGCACCTTTTGGTGATGGCCAAGACAGTATGTAAGTCTGACTTGTGATTGGAGTTTCCATTTAGTTTTTATGTGCTAGAAACACACACACACAAAAAAATACCTTACTTTTCCATAGAAAATCTAATTTTACTAAAGTCAGTATAAGGTTTTAAAATAAGTCTAATGATGTACTATTATTTGCATGTAAGTAGTAACATTAAATTTGGCATTTCAGATACATTATTCAATTATATCTTTTATATGGAACCTTTTTTTAAGATATTAAATGGCCAACCTTTCTTAGAGACTTTCATTAAAGCATAGGAATCTAAATTTTAGTATCATTTCTGAATGGCATATCACCTGCATGACATGTATAGCCTTGACTTAGTGGTAAGGGTCATATCAAGTGCATTATATCCCCCAGGCAGTTAAAAGTTAACAGCCACATAAATATGGCACAATGACAAAAGACCTAAAAGGACGGAAAAATATTTAGTATGAAAGGACACTGTTCTCAGATTTTCTTCTTGTATAGGTAAAATTACTTTTTTATTATTACCATAATTTAGATAACCTTAGTGCAGTAGACTGCTTATAATATAGTATGTATTATTACATATCATAAATATATATATCTAAACAGAAGTGCACAATTGAAGCAATTATAAAATGTTCTTTAAAAATGCTCAAACTTATTAAGATCTATGGAAATACATTCCTTGAACAAGAGCTAAGTATTTGTCAAGAAACTGAATCTCTATAATCCTGTTATCCAAATCTTTAAGAATTCTGTTTTTGACTCTCAAAATAGTATCACAGGATTGTAAATAATCGCGTACTAACATTTTGTTCAAACATCTAGAGATATGTCTAAAATCACAAAGTCAAGTGGCTACAATTTGCTAAAAGCCACAGAAATTCAATTCCCTTTCATTTTTGTTTATCCTTTAAAACAAAATAGAATTGGTAGAAGGGATGGTTTGCCAGTAGTTTCAAACATTTGATTTATCTAATATTCTCAATTACTGATCAACTTTTTGGAGCTGAGTCAATGAAAATAAATTTAAATCAAAATATCGAAATTTGGAAAGATAGGGTTACTTTTAAACTTCTTTTCATCTAGGCTGGGGACACTTAAAAATGATTATGCTGATATCCAATTTAAATACATTTTGACATATTTTGAAAGGATTTACTGTTACATAATTAACATTAGTGCCCCAAAACTTAGTTCCACCATTAATGAATAACAATCATTTCTTTCCACTTAAATACTCATAAAATTAATAAATTGAAGACCAAGAGTTGTGTCATGACACTTAAACTTTGGCTTATTAGAGATATACATATTTAAAAGTTCTAGCTAATATCATCACAGACTATTGGGGTAAGGGAATTATTAGATCATATCAATAATCAGTTTACCGCCCTTGGGAAGAATAACTTTACAACATAAGCAAGGCAGAATTTAAAGAAGCTGGAGGAAAAGTAAGGTTGTGCACACACTTAAAGTCTCAGGAGTGTAAAAACACGTCCTCAGACAAGCACCAACTTCCTTAGCATAAGAGGATTGTTTTTAAACTTTCCTGTTTCAAAACAGTTTATACTGTCTAAGATGATGTTCAATCATGTCCAGTGAGTCAGATATTCCCTATACTTTCCAGGTGCAAATATTCACCGACTGGTTTGGACTTTATGTCGATGAGGCTGAGAGGAATGAGAAGTTCCCTACATCTCAAGTTTTCCTTTAGAGCATCTTCACAGCTAAAATGGCTAAGCGGTTCATCAAGCAGAGGCCACTTCATGAAGAGGAACTCCATTTACTGGGATGACTCTACTTGATAGAAATATTTTCTTACATTGACATGAAATTGAGCTTTAATAAATTCTAATTCTGACTAGTTTACAGAGCATAAATCATTTTATGTTCCTTTCCACACTTAACTATGTTTCCATGTAACTTTATTCCCAATTTCTACATCTCAATATATTACTAAACTACTAGGAAATACATCTAATAAGACAACAATAAACTACCTTAGAATAATATCCGCTTTTACTATGGTCCAGATCCTAGCTACAGGTTGTCTTTCCGAGTTTCTTATAAAATACTTTCAAAACAACAATAAAATTAATAAGGCAAATGATCAAATAAACCAATTAAACTAAAAAAAGAAGCCAATAACCACAAATCAGGCAAGAAGGGAGAGGAAAAGAAAGACAATATTACCAGGACAACTGTCCAGAAGAAAAACAGGGATACAGATTTAACCCTAAACCCATCAAAAGTCATACAAAACATAAATGGACAACATATTCTTGTGGAAAAGGAATATTAGACTATGCAAAACATTAAAGCCAACAGCCTAGTTACAAGAAGTAGAGCTAAGAACACAACCTGTGACATTTTTAATATGCAATAAAAGGATTAAAAACAAATCATGCAAACACTACCAAAGAGAAAGCTGGTATAGCTGTATTAATAATAAACAAAGAGAATCATGGGTCACTTCATGAGGATATATTGTTCAATTCATCAACTTCATTATATAAACAGCAAAAGTTGATAGATGACAAAGTGAGAAGGCAAATCCACATGATGCACAAATATTCAAAATACCTCTTTTAGCAAGCGCGAGATCAGGTGGTGAAGACGGATCGCCAAGGATGGAGAAGTCAGTTGCTTGATTATAGGCTTTATGTGACAGACTTATCTAAATACTGTCGGCAAGAACTGCATAAAATTCACTCTCTTCAAGCATATACAGACCGTTACTAAAACGGAGAAAACTTTGGGCCATAAAGCTCATTCCACCAAATTTTAAGAACTATAATTATATAAAATATGCTATCTGCAATGAAGTTAAAAGTTAACGGAGACACCCATTAAACATGTATGTTTAATTTTTTTAATGTTAACACTATAAGTTAACACAATTGAAATTTGTAATGAGAATTAAAATAATTACAACTGATTATAAACAAAATGTATAGAAGTGAATCTCTTCACACATCACACCACATTCATTTCGCTCCAGTTGTGAACACTCTCATCTGAGTGCCAGGAGAGATGGGGACAGCAGTCCTCACACTGGCCCACCTGAGGGTCTGAGACACCAGGAAGAAATGCCTCCCAGCAACCCCAACTCCATGTCCACACCATCTTAGTTCTCGGTACATTTTCCCATGAGCACCTCAGACTATCGGCCACTCTATTCAACGTGCCCACAGGCTCTGGGCCCAAATCCATTCTGTTTGCTTTGCACAGCATGTGACTAAGACTTGTAGCTGCAGGATGAGAACACACTGCAGTCCTGCCTCACAGCCACATCCTTGACCCCCAAGGAGACAACGCAGAGGCCCGGGGGATGCTATGCACCCTGTGGGTATGCATCACAGCTGAACCACACACGAGGAACCCCAGTCTCAGTAGGGCTGCAGGTATGCAGCACAGCCTCTGCTTTTGAAAGACTTGTTAGCTTCACCCTCCTGGACAGCAAGAACCGACCCTCTGCCCAAGCAGAAGATGTGCTCTTCCTTGCAAGTCTGTCTAATACCCAGACATCCTGAAGAAGACAGCTCGGAATAAAGTCAATCCATGTCTCTGCTAAGATGCTCAGACATGTCAGGCCCTGGAGAAGTGTCTCCCAACTGTGGCAAGTTGGCTAGGGTTGGATCCATATATCAGAAACATCAGAAACCAACTGTTCAATGTATTTTCATAAAGAGAAATGAGCTGTAGGCATCTAAAAACACATATATGAAGGAACATAAAGAATTGAAAGTCATTACCGGAGAGATGCTCTATGGTTCTGGATAGAAATATTAAATAACAAAATTTTTTTTCAACTTCATCTATAGATTTAATGAAACTCAGGGGTTTAATGAAATATAACAACATGATTTCAAAATTTTTATAGAGCAGAAAAGACTCATTTATAATCAAATACTTTTATTAAACAGAAAGAAAATAAGGGTAAAGGGCTCTACTAGATATTAAATTTATTATATAGATAAAATAACTAAGGTGGCGATTTCATAGGGATATACAAATAATCAATGGTATAGAATATCAATCCTGCAAACCAACACAAACAACCTATCTTTAACATAAGATACAAGTAGCTTTATGAGCAGCAATAATTTTTAAAAAGCTACTCTGGGTGAATGAGACATACAAAATCCCCCTGAGTGGGGTGAAAAGTAAGCCCCCACACAAACAGGCCTACACAGTGTAGATATATGATCTGCCTTACTAGGGTAAAACTGTCCACAAACATGTGGCACAGAACACCCTATTTCCCATGCTCATATTTTCCACAGACGTGCACTTAGGTGGGGAACCTGCGTGGTGCCTGCGAGAAGAGGTCCTTTCACCACAGTAAGCGGGCCCCACAGCCTGTTCTGCCCTTCCAGGGGTGCGTGTGTTAGGTTTTCTGCTCTAGGGTCCCAGAGCACCTAGACGAGGGCCCCCCAGGCCGCTGTCGCCCCTGGCCTGGCTGGGAAAGGCAGCTTCCAGTTCACAGGCCCTGACTGTTGGCAGGACTCGGTTGCTCGCAGGCTGTTGGAACTCGGCTGCTCCCTGGCTCAAGGCCAGAGGCCCTGAGGGTCTGGCTACCTGGGGTCACCATCCCCTCCCCACGTGGCCCCTTCCCATGTGCAGGAGGAAGGAGGCTCCGGGCTGCAAGCAGCGGGAGGAGAGGCGTCTTCCTGGCTAAGGCCCCTCCCAAGGGACCAAAGGCTCACGCTCCCAGGAGACCAGCTGGCCCTTCCACAGCCTCTCGAGCAGCAAGCCGAGTGTTCCAATCTGCAGCATGGAGGCAACTAAAGGCATGTGTCCATGGAGACAGAGAGGAGCACGCACAGACAGTGAGCCAGGCTGGAGGTGCAGACATGCAGCAGTGCATGAACTTGGAATCCTCAGCTCACTTTTTCAGGTAGAGTATTACTAAGTAAGTGGAGAAGAAATTACACACTCCTTCCCATAACTCACGGAATGAAGAGAAGTTTATCATGATTTCATTTGGTTTACTGTCACTTCAGTCTCTGACAATATTGTCCATTGCCCTCAATTTCTACAGAGGAATATGGCATTGGCCTTAAAGATGGGATCATGATGGCCTCCTAAATCACGTATGGCAATGTAATAACATTAGGCACAACAGCCGCTGCCCTTGCACAGCACCGGCTTCATACCATGAGATAAGCCCGCTGCTTTGATGAGCAGTGAGCATCAGGGATGTTCTGATGCCCTCACATACTCAGTTTAAAAATGTAAGTAATCGTTAATAACTTCCAGCAACCTGTTAACATTCCCATCCTGTGTGACTCTGACCTAAATTCACACCACTTCAAGTGCCAAATACAAAAAAGAAAGTACAAAAGGAACACTGCAGGATCCTATCAAGTACAGCAGCATTTGGTTCATTAGGTTCATAGTACACCTTCCTGCTGCCCAAGAGAGGCATTAAGGCATCATCTCTCAAGTGTATATCGGCAGCAGTGTGCCCAGAAGTGCTGGTCAGTGGCTGCTGGATGAAACAGAAAACGAGTAAACTCAGGAGGATGCTGAATTCTCTCTTGTATTTCCTGTTTGAATGTCTACATTTTACTTGGCATGTTAACATTCTCATCTTCACTCTGAAGGCCTCAATGAACAAGAAAGAGATTTGCTGCTGTAGTAAATTAAAAATAGAACTGGATGTGTACTTTGTAAAAATCCAGTATGTAAATCCAGATACCAAATAACTGTGTTTCCTCAGTGTTTGCATATAACCATGTATGGTTAATATTTGTTGTGGCATAGTTTCAAACAGGTATACAGATGGAGTAATTTAAACCTCATCTGGCAGCCACGTAAATATGAGGAAAATTGTCAACAAATATACCAGAGGGAACAAGGACTGTAAAGCATATTTAAGATCGGGAGATTTTTCTTGTACCATAAGTGCAATTTCAATGAGCACCATATGTTTTAAAAGATACAATCAAGTTAACAAGGAGATTCATATTGTTAGTCTTTCTATTGTTGAGGGTTATGACTAAAACTACAGATCCACTGACCTACCTACCTACCTATCTCTTGTTAAATGGGAGGACTGAGCTCAGATAACTATAGGGCATTGTTATCATAAAGGTTAGTCCTATTTCAACTTCTTCATTTTGTTCTATGTTTTTTTATTTTTCTAAGCTCAAGCTACTCAATGGAATTTTTTTCCAGAGGATATGACTATTACCTGAGATGTTATCAGCACACCTTATTGTGTGAGCCCAGGGTATGCACCGTATTGATCTGGTGCACTTACACCTTGGGATGTGACACAGCAGCAGGTAACACACTGTCAAGTCACAGGGTCATCATTTCTTTGCTGTGGTCAGAACATGTGACATCCAGTTTCTCAGCGACTCTGAAGTACATGAATCAGCTTTGCTGGCGAGGATCACTGTGCTTGTGCAGCAGACGCCAGGGCTTGTTCACCTTCTAGACGAAGGCTTGTCCCCAACCCCTCCCCATCCAACCTAGTCACCACCATTCTACTCTGAATCTATGAGTTTGACTACTTTAGATTCCACAGTAAGTGACATTATATAGTTTTTATCTATTTCTTTCTGACTTACCTCAGCATGATGCCCTCAAGATCCATCCATGTCATTGCAAATGTCAGGATTTCCTTCTTTCTAATGGCTGAATAATATCCAATTGCGTGTGTGTGTGTGTGTGTGTGTGTGTGTGTGTGTGTGTGTGTGGTATCTCCTTTATCCTTTTATCTGTTGACAGACACTTAGATTATTTCCGTATCTTGGCTGTTGTGAATAATGCTGTAATAAACATGGAAGTGCAGATATCTTCTCAATATCCTATTTTCACTTGCATTGGATAATACCCAGAAGTGGAATTGCTGGATCATATGACAGCTCAGTTTTACTTGCATTGGATAATACCCAGAAGTGGAATTGCTGGATCATATGACAGCTCAGTTTTAATTTTTTTGTGAACCATCACTGTTTTTCACCATTGCTGAACCTATTTAAATTCCCATCAATAGTACACAAGGGTTCCCTTTTCTCTACATCCTCACCAGCCCTTGTCATCTCCTAGCAGAAAGCAGAGGCTAGAAGCTCCCTGGCCTTGGTCTAGGCAGTGACTTTTGGACTCAATTCCAAAAGCAAAGGCAGCCAAAGCAAAGAGGCACAGGTGGGACAACATCAAACCAGAGCTCCTGCACAGCAAAGGACACCAGCCTACAGATGGGAGGAAGTATTTGCAAACCATACACTGGATAAGGGGTTAACATCCAAAATGCATAAAGAACTTATACAACTCAGTGCCAAACAAGCAATCTGATTGAAAAATGGTCAGAGGAAGTAAATAGACATTTTTCCAAAGAAGACATCTACATGGCCAACAAGTACATGAAAAGATGCTGAACACCACTGATGAGGAAACTAAACCACAAGCTATAACCTGACACTTGTTATAGTGGCTGGCATAAATGAAAACGATTATTGTTCATGTATTAAACATGTTTTAAAGGAATTACTTAATCAAGTATAAGAATTTTTTAATCTGTTTTGGAAACACTTTCCACCTCATTATTAGTATCTATAGATTTCCTAGTTAAAATTTTCCTTTTGATTTAAGATTAAAAGAAACTTTGTAAGAATGTCTCTGCCTCTGGATTTTCACTAAGGTATATGAAAATATAGGGTTTTTTTCAAAGTGGAGTTTGTTTAAAACAGTAACAAAGCCATTTTATAAATTTGCATTTTATATTTCAGCACACAAAACTGTCATTTTTTTAACTGCATATGTCTTTCAACTATAAAATACAGAATTGTATTTAAGTTCTAAAATTTAGAGTAGCCTCAGGAAATTTACACAATTTCCAAAAATACCTAATGTCTCCTAACTAAAACAAAAATGATTCTGTTATAAGTTAATGGGGTTTTCAAATATAAAAAAGGAAATTTTACTTAATTTTATGCAGTTATTTCTTCTTTATCTAAGCCAAGGAATATACAGTCCTTCAAAATGGGCATAAAATGTTGGTATCTGAAGAAGCCTGGGTACAGTAAAGGCTCACATTTAAGAATCCAAATCTGAAGAACTGAATATTCTTGACTCAAATGAACAATTTTGGTATAAGGGAGTAAAAGGGAATAAAACAAATCCCTTTGATTCCACCTCAATTCCCTTTACCAAAATAATGATATTACTATTATTTACTAAAAGTATTAGTAAAATGCTGTGATAGCAGGCATTTGTGGGCTCTGTTCTGTTAAGTGCTTTAGCTTACCTCAATTCATATTTGTAACATCTCTATGAGAGGTAGTTATTTTACCTACTTTGTAAAGAAGGAATCTGAGGTTTCCTTTTTCAACCTTATACAGCTAGGAAGTGGTGAGGGCTGGACTTAAGTCAAAGCAACCAGATGCCAGAGCCCCTCATTCAATCACTACCCTACAGTGACCACAAGCAGTACAGGCACTGTGTGTGTGTGTGTGTGTGTGTGTGTGTGTGTGTGTGTGTGAGAGAGAGAGAGAGAGAGATGTACAGACAGGCACTGTTGTAGTCATCTTTTTTCAGAGTTGCTAATGGAGGCAATTAAGGTCTTGGTAAAGCATACTAATTTTAACTGAAAGAGCTCACTTCTAGGTCCCTAGCTGCCTCTAAGCTGCTTGGTAAAAGGTGAGTATGTCCTATTCTCAAAACCTTTTTCCTCTTATTATTCATAAAGTGTGTCATCAATGTCCAGAGAAGAAAAAAGTGAGTTTCATTCAAATTGAGATAATCTGAGAAGAACTGAAGAAAAGGATTATTTACAAAGCTGTGGTGGTTGTAGGAAACCACACAGCATAGGGCCGCCTCCTGAGGTCAGTGAAAGGGGAGCAGTAACCTCTCTCCAGGCCTGCAGGACAAAGCACAGGGAACACTGACTCGGCCCTGGAGAGAGACAGGCAGGGAGCTACCCACCTTGAGCTATGACCTCAAACCAAGGGTTAAAATCATCCAGGGACACCTACAGAGGAAGAAGCACCACCAGCTCCCTCTCACCCTTTCTTCTGACCCTGCGTGAGCAGTTTACAGCTCATGTGGTCCCCGTGGCCCACCTGTTGTAGCCACAGAAGGGATGTGGTGGGGGGGGCGTGGTACAAATCAAATGGGGACAAAAGAACCCATCCAGCACAAAAAGTTTGTAATAGATGATACAAAGGGCTCTTCCTCCTCCATAGCTTACAAAATTAAACAATTTAAGCCATTTCAGTACCATTAACAAAATGTGTATAATATATGGATAAGTCCAGCATTCCTTATAATTATAAACAAATAGAGTTGAATTTCCCATTAAGAGAGTATGAGAATGTACTTATGGGTTTTAACTTTCATTTTAAGTATTATTGTGAATAAGATAATGGTAATTAAAGACTAAGTGGAACTTTAGAGCTATTACAGTATCACAGTAAACAATCTGAGGAAGAAAAGCCATCAGTTTGTACTGAAGAGGAACAGATCCAGGATTCCATTATGATTCTAGTTAAGGAGAATTAAACGTACCTATAACACAATCAAGAGCCTAAATGTGCTGTTGTTTTCTTATTTTAGATATTATCATGTATATAAATTAATCAAAAGCCTGTGAGACAGACTCTGCATTAGTGTTTTGTTTTTTAAATTGTAGTTTGTTAGTAGTAATAGGTCACTTCTACTGAGTGGACAGAATGGGCGCTGGGGAAGCCTTTGTAAGCACCACCTCAAGGTGTAAGCACCTGAACGAGGACCTATGACTCACAGAGGACCCATCTGCTGTTCACTGTTTTTTGCTCAATTGGTCAAGAAGCCCAGCAGAGGAAGGGTGCACGTAGGGGACCCTGAAGCTGTCACCAGAGATCCAAACCCTCCAGAGCAGGACTAACTCAGGAGGAGGCTGCAACTGGCCAACTTGGGGACTGCCCTTGGGACGCTGACACCAGTGGGGAGACACAAAGTGACCCAGACAAACAGGTAAAGGTGCACTCAGCTGTGCATCATAAGCATGAATTTATTACTGCGGAAGTAATATTATTTTGGTATTAATGCCCTGCTACTTGGATGATTTTTAAATCCTATTTCAAAACAAGCAAAATGCACTTGCCATTCAAAACTCAGCTTGTGACCCCTCACAAATTGTGGCTTCATAATTTCCCTTTCCAGGGTCTCTGCTCAAGACACAGCATCTGTCTGCATTTGCCCATCACACTTGTCACTCCTGATGCACTGCAATCCTTGGCTTGACCCTGAGATGACTGATTCCTACACTGTGTGCATAGGGGCAGCTCACCTCCTAAGACAGTAAGAATGGTAAACATGGCAGTGGTGACGTTAGTGCCAGTACTTTCTCCATGTTTGTGCTCAGAACCTAAGGACAAGCTGTACCATCCTTCTAGATTTGAGCTGGGAAACTGCAAGCTGCTGGGCCACATCGGTCACTAAGTTGTACTAAAACACAGCTTCACACACTCATTTACTTCTTGTATTTGGCTGGTTTTGTACTGCAACAAAACAGTTGGAACACAGACTGTATTGCCCACAAGCCAAATATATTTCCTTACTGACTTTTTACAAAAAAAAGCTTGCTGACCCCTGTTCCAGAGTAAAACAGAGAGGATATGACTCATCCCTTCTTAAATTAGTGGACATGTTATGGACTTTTACAACTACAAAGCAGACTACATAAAACTGCAACCCATTTGCCTGAACAATCACGGATCCAAATCCTTAGGCTTTCTGCCAATTCATCTGTAATTATTTAGATTCAAAAAATTAAAACTCAATTACATCTCGTTGTCATTACACTTAACTCATATTCAAAGAGGTTAAGTAACTCCGAAGTTATTTTTTTTCAGACATTCTGACTGACAGATTTATGCTGGTATTTTAATGTTATTCTAAAATACCTATGTCTAAAGATATACTGAAAAGAAAATCAGTATTTTTGAGACCTTTTTAAAAATCAATTCATATTTTGTATTTGACTCTCTAAATTTAACAGCAATAACAAATACTTGAATAGTTTTGTTATCTAAAACTATATAGATAACTCGTTGAGCAACATGTAGGAATACTGACTTAGTGTTAAAATAATTCTCAGAAACTGCTCAGTTGTATCACATGTTCAAATGTATATTTACAATTTTTACAGAAACCATCTATATGCCTGTAATTGTAATAAACATAAAAAATAACACATTTACAAGTAAATTTACAGTGAATGAAAATTAAACTAAGTATAATTATATGAGCATATAACCAAGTACTAGACATTTTATAATTATATATATATTATATGAACATATAAAATAGTTTGAATTATATATATTCATATTCATATATATGCAAGATTGCTTTGAAAACTCCAACATTTTACTAAGTCAAGACACACTTCAAAGAAGAAAATGTAGTAAAGAGCAGAGAAGCAGTATCTGAACTGGTAATTTTGTTCTATGAATTTGTCATCAAATTCAAAGTGCAAATAACAGCATACTGCAACTGCAGACTAGCATTCTGGATATTGCCCCAATCTCTTGGCAAATGGTACTTAAAAAAAATTACCATCATTAGTTATAATGTGGAATCTAAAACTGTGCAAGTGACCTTTTCTATATTCTGCTACATTAAGTGCATTGGTCTTTCTTGCTTGTGAAAGAGCTTTGTCACGTAGATTCTCTAATGCAGTACACTGGCCGTTGGAGAAGCACTGGTTGGGTGTACCCTTCCTACCTCCCTCATGCTGAAAGATTTCATTATACAGCATCAAAATATCAGATTTTTAAATATCACTACCCTTCTCATCAGAAAAGTATTAGATACAACTAAGCTGTCAAACTCAGAGGGGAAGATACACTTTTTCCAAAATCTGATTTTCTTGGAAAGCCCAAATTCTCTCATGGCAACAAGTACTGTCTGTCAGCTGTTACCTTGACATGACAGATTCACTTCATTCATTCTCAAGAAAATGTCTGCCACATGCCCAAATCAGAAAAATCAGTCTCGTTCTCTGAAGTAAGTTGTATTCTGTGCAAACAGCAGCTGGCTTTGCTCACAAACCAAACAGTACATGTGCATTTCCTCAAGATGAGCATTGCATTTCATTATGCAGAAAAAGTGCTATGTACACACCTCCCATCTCATCACACCGAGCATTGAACAGACATGCACTGAAGTCTAGATTTAACAAAATGTCCCTTGAATTGCTTCATTATGGACATTGTTCAGCGAAACCAGCGTTATTTTTACTGCACATACACGGTGGTCAAGTACAGTCACCGCCACTTCCCAACTCACACTAAGGAGTTATTTCTCTTGCATCACTGTGCAAATGTCAGCACGATGAAAAAGGCGCACAATGTCTTAGTTTTTTAAAAGATACTTTTGTGGTAAAGTCATCTTAGTTTATGATGAAAATAATCTTGACTTCATGGGTTTGTTTTGTCTCAGGAGCCCGACAGCTGCACAGACCACACTGTGAGGATCACAGCTCAAGAGCACTTAAAGCGTATTCCATGCAGATTGGTAAGCATTATGTTGCATGCATGTATGTACCACTTTGCTGCTTTGAAAAAATAAAATGCAGATACATTTGAAAGTGTAACTTGGTTACAAAGTGTCTATCCACATTGTGTTTTTTAATTAACAATATAAAAAATTTAAATACTGTCACTAATGGACCTTGGCATTCATTTTAAATGTCACAAACTGTTCACCTTATTTAAAAATCCAGAACAAGGGAATCTGTTGATTGCAACAATGCTTTCAACCTTGCTTCTCAAAGTAGGTTCCATGTACCAAAAGCATCTGCATTATTTAGGTTAGAAATTAGGAATGTCAGGCCCTACTTCAGGACTAACCCCCAAACTAGGCATTTTACCTAGTTTGAGAAGCCATGGGGTAAGCTACTTTGTGACAGAATGGAAAAAAAAATTAAATATCCTCCATTCATCCATCCATTCATTCATTAACCCATCTATTGTATGAATGACTATTCAATCACTCTGTCTTGTGGTAGGCACTCTGGTTTACCATCAAATTTATCACAATGAACAAAATTACCCTTAAGTATAGATGATAAGTAAAAAAGCATTTTCAATAAGTAGTATAGAAAGGTTTCTCCTTTGCTATATGGGCAAACAGAGAACCTCCCATAACCACCTCTACATGAAACAGAACACTGTGTTTACTACTGTGCTGACAGGAGCTCCAGCCTCATTCTCGCCAGGTGAAGTGTCCCTGGGCCCAAGGGAATTTAAAACAACAACACTCAGCTAAGTATCATCATGAAGCTGTGTCAGTTAACATCCTCACCCACATACTGCTCAGAAGAACTGAGCAGTGTTATTACTGGAATCAAAACTCAATTTATAGAATGTAAGACATTAGGCTTTTATTTGCAGGCTTCTGTGAAAATCACGACTCTTCCTTACAGCTTTTACTGAGATATACTCTTAAGTTGTAAAAGACAGCGAAGGACCAAGTAGGAAATGATAGGGTCCCACAATAAATGCTAACTACATGAACATTTTTTGTTGTGACTGTAGTCAGTGTTTGACAGAAGAAACAGATTAAATGGAGAAAGCTGGCTATCTGCCATGGTGCTGCCGAGGTTTTCAAAGAGCATGATGTGCTAGCATTCTGAGTCACTCTTCTAACCCACACAGGACCCTCCAAATCATGCTATTTACAAACCATAGTACCTAACACAGAAGGCTTAATAATAATATTAACTCACAGCTGCCAGACAAGCAACAAACCATCTATCCTGCAGCACCTTTGAAAGGACTTTTTTTCATAGAATGAACTGCCCCTAGGCGGGACCCATCACGTCTAACGATGAGGGAAATATCCATCTCTCCGTCTCTCTCACTGTCCTTTCCTGGGGGGAACCGGAACCAGTGGCATGGTAAGCATGCAGCCACACCCCCAGGGATGGCAGCCAGGCTGTGTGGCAGTGAGCTCTCTGCCAGGACCACTCCCATCTCTAGCTACCTGAAAGGTCTGTTAGCTGAAGGAATAGCCACACACTGGACCCTAGGAAGGCCTGAGCTCTGCAGGGGTCTGACAAAGGTGTATTTCCATTAATATCTCTGCATTAATTTCTATACTGACTAAAAGCAAATTGATCCAGTAATAATTTATATCCAGAGCTGGGTATGAACTATAAGGAGCCTATAAAATCTAGGGTGGCAACTGACGCAGAGACAGTAGCAGAGAGCGAAACCAAAACAGAATTCTTAAATCTCCAGGGGAGGAAACTGGTGCTTCCCCCTGCTAATCAGGAACTTATTAAAAGTGAATAATTAAAGAAAATTGAAATTTTCAAAAAATTAAAGAAAAAATTCATAATTAAATAAAGCTGAACCCCTGAAGCTGCAGTTGGGTTACTAGAGTCGCTGGTACATGACATGCTCTACCCAGAATGATGATGAGCACTGTCCTCATTTTATGAGGTGTGGCTATGTGACTGATGAAGAGCTTTATACGTTTCTTCTTCCTTGTATTTTTTTTAATTATAAAACTTCCTAGAATCTTCAGTTCCTTGTTCCTTTTGATCTGAAAGCCCCAAGCTAAAATAAAAATAAAGAGGAGCCCATTAAGTTCATCCTGCACAGAACTGGACAGGGACCATGCTCTGCCCACAGAGCCAGCACAGCTCTCCACGCGTCGGCAGAAGCACCAGGATCCGGGCGAGGCGAGTAAAGGCCTGGCCGCTGCCTCCTGTGGTGCAGAAGCACCAGCGATGGGAGAGCAGGAGAAATGCTGTCGGCTGAAGCTGGGCCTGTGCATCCAGAAGCCTACGGACCAACACTTCGACCAAACTCCATCTGAGCCGTCCCTGCAGGGGACCGCCCTGCACAGTGATTCCCACATTACTGGACCCTCAGAGCCCACTTGTATGCTTCAGCATAGAGTTCCAGACTCTCATCCACCTAGCTGTGGATACTCTATAAATAGATTTTGGCTCTCTGAGTCTGGGATGAATCCAGGAATCTTCACTTTAATAAGCCTCCAAGGTAACGATGTCATAAGTCCTAAGTGATCAAGGGACACTGGTGAAACCTGTATAGAGCTTTTTCAGGCTCCTCTTTTTCAAAATAAAAAGAGAAGCTAAGGTTTGTGCTGTACTGTGTGGAGAATTTGGGTCCTTGAGAAGACAATTTTGCAGTGTGCTGTCTGGTAACGGAAAAGATAATTACAGCTTTGTACTTTTCTAAATAATGTCCTACTTTTAAACATATGGACTCCATATGCCAGCAAACTGCATGCTGGCCTGGGGCAGTTTGTGTGCTTGGAAGCAGCATCCCGGGACCAGCACCTCCGGGGCTCAGCGCAGCACCGGGCAGAGACAGCGCCTTCACTTCAGGCTATGCGGCTGCTCAGAGTCGGCTGCCAGTGGAGGGGCCGCCTTCCAGCGATGGCACACGCTTTCCTCCTTCACCCTGAGGTAGTTCAGGTCTTTGAAAATGTGTGTGTGTGTGTGTGTGTGTGTAAAAATATGCAGCATAACTATTTCAGATCTAGTGCTGCTTATATGAAATGCTCTTATTTTGTGCAAATTATTCCTCCTTATTAGTAATATTAGTTGAAACATTTTTCTCCTCAGTTTTCCTTTATTTTACAAAAACGGAGACAAAACTGTCACAAGAAGCCTGGTTTGTTAAGGTCTCTTCCTGTCCCTCTTTTATCATGAGCTTTATTACCTCTAATATATGAATCACACAAAAAAACAAAACAAAAAGTGTTTGGTGACCGGATCCTACAGAAACATCCATCAACTGGCCAACAAGAGTGAGGGCTGACTCCTGCTATAAAATGTCCTTAAACACTGGGGAGAGGGACGGTAGTGAAGAATCATTTACTAACCACAGCCTTTATTGCAGAGTTATGAATAGTAAATGAGAATGCTTATTAAATAAGTTTACAGACTCCATCAGCACTCTCTCCACCAGAACAATTTTGGTAGTGGAGAGATGCTGAAATTTTGGCCATTAAGTTTCTCAGGTTTGTGATACCCTAGAGTTAGCACAAGGAAAGCCATTTTGAGACAGTCTACCTCATTTTGTATTTGTGTGGCCCAAGTTTAAACCCGAGTTACTGGAAAAACCACACAGTGTTCCAGTAACCTCTACCCCAGATAGTTCCCCTAGCAATGACCAGTCACCAGACCACCGAATGGAGCTCAAAGGTCCAGATGCTCCTAAAAGTAACATACCTTGCATGATACAGCAAACAGCTTATGGTCAGGCTAGCTGGACTCAACCAATGAAAAATGCACAAGACATGCTTGCTTAAAAGCTAACTAACCAGCATATGCCAGGTTGGAGTTCCCATCTTCCTTAGCCTTGCAATGCATAAAAACCCTGCCTAACCGGGGCTCGGGGCTCGCAATGCTGACCCGCTGCATCGGTGAGGGTTGTGGGTCCAAGATCGAGCTTGAATAAAGGACTCTCGTGTGCTTACATCAGTGACAGTTCCTTGGTGGTCATTGGGGGACTCGCGATGTGGGCACAACAGGTTGTAATGCTGTACTCAGGTCCTCTGGAAGTTACAACAGTAAGTAAAATGCCCTGACATGAAGGAATTCACAGGTGACAGGATGATAATAAGCCACATGGAAGATTTAGAGTGAATCAAGGGGTGGAGCTTCTTAGGGATTAAGATCAGTTAGGATTCTAACACTCAGCTAAGACACTAGTGTCAGTTTGCCTCATCAGAGGACAGGACAGGGTTGCTGAGTGTCATTGCTAAGGAGAAACACTGCTCTGGATTGAGCAGGTTAAGGGTGCTTTCTGGTTTCTGAACTAGTGAAGTAATTACAATGTGAAGGAGCAGGCTGTTCCATTTCTGAAGGAATGTCCAGAACCTATGTAAGACAGTCGCAGATGTGCACTGTTCTAGGGAGAAGTCTCCTGCCCATCTCTGCTACCTCGTTATTAGGACAGACATACCCGCCGTGTTTCCTTTTCCCATGACTATGAAGATTAACACACGAGATGTCTCTGAGACTCTCTGGGAGGAAAGACACAGACAGGCCTGCCAAAACCAGTTGTTACATTATTACAACTGATTAGATCAGACAATGGAATTCTTCACTGGGCCAATTCTAAGTGATTTGCATTATTCATTAGAGTCTATTATTATGGCTATACATTACAATAAACTTTATTTCTCTCCTCTTTGCTTATAAAACCCTCACAGATTTTCAAAGAATGAGTGACTTAGAGGTGGAATTAGTTTACCTCTTTTTTCCCCTGTCCTATATCCGTTTAACAGCAATTTATTTTATCACTTAGAGAAACTGCCTTAAAATAATTTTTCTGGAATAAGTTTTCTGCCTATTTTCTAGAATATAAGCATCTGAAGAATCCAATTGTGGTCATGCAATAGTGCAATAACTTTTGGTTACTGCCTCATTTGTACTGGGATGCTGTATTCAGTACAGTATAAGAACAGCAATGTAACAGCAAGACAAGGCAACAACATGCTGGACATCAAGGACCTCAATCAAGAAGAGAAAGTAAGGAACTAAATAAAAGGAACAGTGGACTGTAGGTGCCTCGTGTGAGTGCATGTATGTGTGTGTGTGTGTATGGAAGTCTTACAGGTGTTCGTATCCAAATGCCTCTGTTTTTATTCCTTCTGTACAGCTCCCATACAGCTTCAAAGCATAAGGGTAGTTTTTCTAAGCAACTACCAGGTATATCTTTTAAGATGAGGTTAAAGGAGAAGTAGGTCAGAGGAAAGCTGATATGTAGTATGGGACTTAAGCATTTATTGTCGAGAGTACTATCAACCACAAGAGGTTTAATCTGCCCTACTATCCCATGTTTCTGAGCCAAATTTCCACTAAGGGCTAGAGACATGAAGATGCAGACTGGATATTGATATACTGTTAGGTCTGCTGCTTAATTCAAGAATTTAGAATTGGTAGAGTCAGTATGAATACTCATTATTAGTTGAGTAGACTTATCATTCTGTCTTTGAAATGTACTGTAACACTGTTTAGTCGATTTAACTTTACCCACAGAATTACTTCCTTACATTTATAAGACAAATTTGATGGGTTATTTTCCCTTTTAGACGGACCATTTCAACAATGGTGCTTACATATCTTTGTTTTTCAATACCATACAAAACTTTCTCACAAATTTTGTCATGAAAAATGTTTATATTACACTTTCTACTGCTGGAAAAACCCTCTGTGACAGAGAAGAGTAGAATGTAACATTAACATGAATGTTAGTTTTAATCTTCCTAAAACTTAACTCCCCATTATTTTACTGAACAATAAAACATCCTATGGAAAGTGGAGGAACTCTATAATTAAGATTCAGTTCTAGATGATTATGTATAAAAACCTAAGACATGAAGCTTTCAAATCATAGAAATTATAGAAATATATCCCTCAATCACAGATAATATTTTCCTTGGGCTTCTTCATTATATAGTGTATAACTGATGTGCACTAGAGACTAAGATGACATTAAGTTATTTAACACTTACAGATTACTTCTGGAAACAATGCAAAATGGGGTAAAATTAATGCTTTGGTTACAAAACTCTTAAAAGGCTTTTAGCATTTTCAGGTTTTAATATATTCTTATATGCAGGTTCAGTATCACTTATTAATTGTATGAGGAACTGTCAACAACCTATGAATTATGAATTTGAAGCAGAGATTCATTTTGATCTGCTGCATGAACCTGGGGCATGTGGTCTCATTACTAAGAAACCTGATTTAGGCCTTCCCATATTGTATATGCTTCCATGTGGTGGTCAGGAATGCATGAAACTTGAATGGCTGTAACGTTAGTACCATCTGATCCATAAATTACAATGGTAGGTAAATTCAGGACAGGCATTTATGATTTTCAGTTTCATGAGAATTACCACTACTGATAATATAAAGGGACTCCAGAATTCCCTTTAGTACTTTTAATTTGGATGCCAAGTCTACTGGAGGCAAATGGATCCAGTGATGTTTCTTTATTATCCTCAAGACATGTTTTTTATTACTCCCATTCCTGAGCCTATATGGGTTTTAATAAAGTGAAGTAGTAACAGCCAACCAGCGTGCTACAATCTGCCTCAGTTAGGGCTGCTGCTCTGTGCCATTTTACCAACAGCAATACCAGGTCATTTCATGTCATTACCTTTCCAGTAAAACTACTACTTAGTTGAGAATTAGGTCAGGGGAGAAAGAAGAGATAAAAAACATGGAAAGGCCTGGGAATATATTAAAAACCATTGAATTGCACACTTTAAGTGGGTGAACTGTATAGAATTGAGCTATATCTCAATAAAGCTATTAAGAAAAACATAGAAAGCACAGGAGAGTACGTGGAGGGCAAGAGAACCTTGAAGAGAGCCACAGTGAGTTAAGTAAGCAGATAGTGTGAACATCTGACTTAGTTCATGCTGCTTCCATCCAAGTTTTTAACTACATGGATCGCAGTGAGTGTAATTACCTCTAGAAATATTTTATATATCACTGCTCTTAGTTTTCACTTCTATAATATCTACAGTTTTTTATATAGTGTAAGTACAGAATAAAATGAGCAAATACTAATTGCTACAGTACATTTTATAGGACTTATGTGGAGAATGATAAAAATAAGAAAACTAAAGAGACTTTTTCTTTTCCCTCTTTTTCAGAGAATGCTTTTGGTTCACTATTATATCCTTCCATTCAAGATTGAGGTTTTTTTCCCAAACATATCCAGACTTTTTTCAAAGATCTATTATTTTAGTGATTCATCCATTATTTTTAAGTGAGTAGAAATGAAATAAAGGTAATTAGGAAATTTAAAATGAGAATTAAATACAATTATTCTAAATGCTTTCATCTAAGAAATGAAAAGTGATGCCAAGAATTTGTCATGTTAAGGTTAAGTTCTGTTTTCCTTTGCCCAGTATTTTCTGACTATTCTTTTTTGCTCTTCTGTAACAGTCTTAAATTATAAATTTGTTCAATAAAATTGGAATTCTTGTATTTGGAGATAACCTTCAGAAATGAGTATCTTTACAATTAAGCTTATTGACAATGGCAAATAGAAAAAGTTGAATCTGGATTGAAAACGACTTCTTCTGATTCCCAGCGACCCTAGTAACTCCTAGTATGTCCACAGTGTACACACCTAGAGAGGGCTGGTCCTAGTGGTCCCAGACATTTTCAAAGTAGACTGGAGCAGAGAACATTCTTGACAATTCTAGAGTAGCCCTGCAGAGCAATACAAAGGACTTCAAAAACTTAAAATGATGTTTAGGCTTGCTTTAGTATATATACTACTCTAGATGCTGAATTAAATTGGAAATCCAGGCTTAAAAATTCATTTGAATTTTCCAGATGTTCTGGGAATGGTAAAACATTTCATTATTTATAAACCTTGTCTTGAGGTCAATAAATGCTTTAACATTAATGTGTCTTTTTCCTGAAAGAACTTATTTGACAAAAAATTTTTTTTCTTCCTTAAGCAGGTTCAATAGATTTCTTGACAAATACAAAACCAGGGGTTAATTATTTCATGCTTGAACAAATTAAAGATAAAATTGCCTCACTAACACTGAAATATATGTCATGGAGAAGATAGAGACTGGAAATGAGATTTTTTTTTTGCCCTGTAATGACATCTGAGGCATTCCTGGTTTTAACTTGTGATCACAGAATTAGCCTGAGTGCACAGGGGCTATGCTGGGTACTGGGAGGTAAAGTGTGTGTCAGTGGAGGCGAGAGTCCCAGTCCAGGACTGGACCGGGCAACTGCAGCCATTGATCTGCATCTTTGCCTTATGACTCCTTTTTCCCTGTACCATCAAGCCTTATATCAGTAGATAATTTACAAATGTAAGTGTCTGTTTACAAGGTGGTTTAGTGGAAGTAAGTAGACATATTTGAATGCATATTCATTAAGAGTTGACTAAAAATTAACCAGGATTACTATTCCAATATGATCTAGTATGATTTATCTTATATGTAGGAGAGAATTTTAAAGTAAGCTGATTGAAAAGAACACTATTTTGGAAATGCTTTATAATCGTAAACATTCCTGTAATAAGTGTGTGCTAGGTGAAAATGTGGTACAACTAACACTGCAGAGGACACAGAATCTGTTTAGTCACTGGCATTGTTATGTCAATTTAAATATAATCAAAGTGAGTAGCTGGCAGTATATACTAGAACAAACTGTTCCAAATATTATAAAATGTAGAAAGTGCCAAATTTGCAACTTAATTCTTTCCATTTCAAGAATCAAAAGCAACTATGCAATCAAGCATTTGAAAGGAAAAAGGTAGAATGTGTTTTCTTTCAAGATAATTAGAAGTAAATTATGGACAGATTAAAATAGATTGATAATTATTCCAACTAGCATCAGTGGTTTCCAGGGGATGGGGTAGGGCAGGGTGAATAGGCAGAGCACAGCAGATCTTTAGGGCAGAGCAAATGACACTACAGGCATGACCACACGTCATTACACATCTGTGCAAGGTCACAGAATGCGGAACACCAGGAGTGAACTGTCATATAATCTATGACTCTGGGTGACCGTGATGCTCAGCACCATCACCATGATGAAGTCCATGAGGTCTGACAAATGTCCCTCCCGGTGCTGTGGATGTTGGTTAACAGTGGAGACTATGCACTGGCAGGGCCAGATATGGGAAATCTCTGTATTTTCCATCAATCTAAAATTGTTCTCAAAAAAATATTCTTAAAAACCAAACAAACAAAAAAACAAAATCAGGTCATTTTTATAATGGCTATTTGGGCATTTAATAGATACAAACTTAACTATTTTTTGATTCAGATATTCACATACTTCACTTAATTCTTAACTATATGTGTCTCTTAATATTATATAACTGTTATTTTCTGAACATTGCATCTTTCCCAGTCCTTATTATATGCTATTTTTCATAATTATCTGTAATTTTCAAAATTCCATTTTTAGGGCATTCAATGAGATTAATGACTCTTTCAACAGACTGTTTTTTGTAGGTCTCAGTATTTTACATTGAAGAATATTCTCTCTTAAGATGAACAACCTGGTAAACTCAGAAGACATGGTAGTTAATGAAGAAGTCTACATCCTGTTGTTTTTTAATAACAGAAATGTGCAAATATTTCAGCCCACTGTTTTTTGCAGGCATTTTCTTTTTCTTCCATTTGTTAAGAAAAATTTATGCAAATCAGTACTTTACAGATAGTTGTCTTTATGAATCTTTTGAGTGTTTCACTGAAATTAGATGCCACAAGTTTGTAAACTTGAATTTTATTTTCATGCCTGCATTCGCTAGCTGTTGCCATGGTCCAAAGGACCCCCCCATTAGGTGGATTAAAACAGTGATGTCAAGTGCTGGAGATGGCTGGCCACTCTTATCCTGTCTGGGGCTCAGCTGATGCCGGCTGTGCTTGCTCATCTTGCCATTTGGCTAGTCTCAGACATCCTCCGCAGGATCAGTTCAGCTCTAGTACACATGGTCTCTTATCCCCTAATTAGCTTGTTCTAAAAATGTGGAAGGTTTCCGAGAGAGAGTGGAAGTGTGCCAAGCCTCTTGAAGCTTAGACTCACACCAGCAGAACACCATCTTTGCCATGCCCAGCGGCCCCAAGGAAGCCATAACGTCAGATTCTAGCTGTTTATGGAAGGAGTTACTGAATCACAGGGCAAAATGCATGGATATAGGGAGAAATGAAGAATTCAAGCCAATTTTGCAGTTAATCTAGCAAAATTTCATTCTGATACAGTATATAAATGCATTTAATTAAAGAGTTTCATAAAAGTTCCATAAACATGATTTTCCCTGAAACTTTAAATAATCCAAAGCTTGACTTTAGAACTTCAAAATTAAAGAGTAACACTATATGAGACCTGATCATTTTTTTCAATTTCTATGTTGATTTTAAGAGATAAACTTCAATACCTTCGTATTTCAAACATGATTTTCAATAATTACAACACAGTAAACTTCAAAAGTGAAACTTTTGTGTTATATACACAGAAAAATTTGATTAAAGATTTTCAGCTGATTTTATTAAAAAATGTAAAAAGATTTGAGTAGTCACTTACAAAAAAACTGTTCTACACCTTTTTATGTATCAATGGTTGATATAAGAAGTTATTTAAATGTCCAAACTTCTATTAACTTGTTGATGGTCAGCAAAGAGAAAACACATGTCTGGCATGCTTAACTCTAATTTGTATTCAGTATCAGCTTTATCACAAAATGTAGGAGTACAACTATTGTAGATATGTGTGTAAACCTTCAAAATAAATTTTGAAACCCTATCTTCTGTTTCTATTGGTAAAACTTTTCAATTTGTTTGGATGTAATTGTATGAATACAAATATTCTATAACAATTGTGCTCAAGAAAAATTTATATTTATACAATCAACACCAAAGAAAATGATTTTATCTCCAATGTTGAATTTTTAATTTTATTTACAAGAATATTCATAATAGGTAATCAATAATGATTAATGACATAGATGAAATCAATCAAAACATATTTGGAATTAACTTAGTGATTCTCAATTTGAACCAACTATCTGATCAGACCTATGAATCTGATGTATCTGGACTGTTTGCAAAGTTCAACTATTAGTGGAGGCAACATGTTAACAGCCAATCTTCCAATTTTTAATCATAATCCTAAGAAAACGTGAATTGAAAATAAGTGAAGTTAATTTGAAGAAGTTATTTGATCTACATAAAAATTAACATTTCACAGAGTGATGAGCTAATTAAGCCTTTTACCACTACAGGTGTTAGAACGTCATCTACAGCAGTCTTTGTGAAATATATATTAAATTCTGAAGTAGATACACTTTGCTAGCAGATTTGTGTCTTCTGATTTTCATCTAATGAGTAATACCCCTAAAGCCCTGAAGGGAGATGATAATGTTATGGTTTGTTCCAGTTCCACACTTACCAGCTTTCTATAAGAGCTGAAACCCAGTACAGAATACTTAATTTATCGTTTTCTTGTTGCTTTTGAAATATAAAATAATTTCAAGACAATAAGTAGGTAGGAATTTATATCACAAGATAAAATTTAAAATCCCTGGAGCAAGAACATCCAGACTGGTCTCTATGTTCTATCAGTGTCTATTTCATTGATCGAATTCAGAAACACGTATACGATTTGCCACTTTTACTTCGGCGACTACTGACTGGTTGCCTAGAGGTGTTTGTATGTCTCAGAGGACACAACCTGGATCACTGGAAAACTGGCTACAGAGGCAGAAGGGCAGAATACTTCTCCCTCGATCCCATATACCAGAAAAAATTAGCTGTCCCTGGCCTCTTGTGTCTAAGCAAGGTTTATCTATTCAAAGAGTAATCTTGAAAGGGTGTTATTGCTTATATTGTGTGCGTAAAGGCATGGAAAAGAGATATGATTTATCACTACTTATCTTTAAGATTTAATCATGTATTAAAATGAAAGTACTCTTCACATGCATTTCACATACTACTAGATGAGATCAAGGCAGAAGTTACACCAGTGTGGAGGTCTGTTTTGACTAAAAATATTATGGCAATTTTTCATGTATTTTCAACAAGAATAGGTTGATTTAAGCAACTAATAATCCAGAACAATACGAATTCAGATGCAACACCAAGACAACAGGATTAAGCCTAGACTGCTGCAGGCCAAAACAGGATGTCTGGTCACCCTAGCTTAAAGTATTTTCATTTCCTGCAAAATGTTCAGCTAAAAATCAGAGAACTATGTTGACACTGCAGTAACTATACCCAGAACTGCACTGGACATATACTAAGATACTCAGATATAGAATTTCTAAGCCATCAATTTACTATTTAAAAAAATTTTTTAATGTATAGAATAATGTTTTTAATAGAATATCTAAATAATGTATATATTTTTAGAACTATAGAAGTAACTATAGTAAAATGAGCCTCCACAGAGCCATTTCCTTCACATGATCATGTTGGGAACACAAATCCACAGGGCACTTGCTCACATTTCGGATGACATTTAATGAATTTGTGTCTGATCACAGTCTTCTGTCCCGGGACAGGCTTCTACCAGTTAGGATGTGACTGTTCTCCAGGACTCTGCTCACCACTAGATTTAGAGGACCAAAGAAAATGAAAATAGAAATAATAACAGAAGCTACAATTTATTCAGCTTTCATTTTCTCTCAGGTACTTTGTTAACTAAAGCATATATGTGATTGCTTTTAATCCTTGCAAAAGCCCGTTTGGATGATAACAAGCAGCATACAGAGCTCTGTTTGGAGATTAATAGCCAACCTGCCTTTGGAGCAGCATCGGAAAAGAGGACTCCTTCAGGCAGCTGAGTGAAACTACTAAACCTGGTCTAGACCAGTGAGGCACCACTCATGGGTCACTGCCACTTTCTACAGATTACATATCATGTAAATATCAACATGAAAGGTGAAATGAATAGGAAACCATTGATTCTGCCCCTAGGAATATACATAGTCTGTCAGCAGATACACTTTTCCAACAATATTTTAAACAGATTCTAGAAAGTACATATCTGGATATGAGTAGACATTTCCATTTTTAGGATCATCAGTCTAAAATATGTACCGCCCCTGGACAGAAAGAGATTCTCTGTAACACAAATCATTCTCAACTATCGAATTTCCATGGGGGAAAGGGCGTTTTAAATTTGTTTGTTTTTTAATCAGAATGTTTTCTGTTTGGGAACCTAGACCTGCCTATGCCATTAATCATTTACTGTTTTGTCCTCTTTTCCAGCACTTCCTGGAAACATGATCGAGTTGGTAACATGAAGGAAATTATCGGAGAAAACATCTTATTCCTTATCATTCAGAAGTGTTTATAAAAATGCCTTTTTTAATAAATTATTCTTGTTTCAACTTTGCCAGTTTCAATATGTCATTTCTAATCAGTATTTGATTACTTTTCATATGGCAAAAATTGCCAGTTTGATGTTTAAATGCACTGAAGTTTATATATTCTTTTATATAGATGATTATAAATTAATACTCAGTACAAAATTAACAACTGAATAACTAAAATATAGTGGTATTACATACCATATAAAAACACACATTTTCTCTTATATGAACTTACCATTAATTTATGCATGGGAAGTATTTAATATCAAGGCACCATTCAATACCCGAGTATACTTATGACGTAAAGTAATTCTAATATACACTAATTTTTATATCTCTCAACCATCAGATAAATATTTGGTAAATATGTGACACATACCTAAATAACACAGCTTAAAGACTACTTCTGAATATGATTTGCAAATTGAAGTCAAGTGAGTTGAATGGGAATTTAAAACTTCTTATTATGTATATATGATAAACTAAGCTAGGACTGCAAGATATTAGAGTAATGCAAGATTCTGGGTTTCAAGGGGCTTAAAATTTAGCGAAGGAAGCGGTAACATACATACACACTAATTAATACATAAGAAGGATCTTTGTGGTAGTATCCAAAAGAGAGAGAAATCCCTTCATATGATCCAAGAAGGCTTCAGGTAATACATAACATTTGAACCAGTGGATAGCCAGAGAAGAAAAGCAAGAGTACTCCAAGTGACGTGCAATGGCCTGGAAACAAGGAAATGCTAGGTCTACTGAGAGAGCACTCAGTATTCTGTTTGGCTGAGAAACAAATGGGTGCAAAGGAGAGGGAAGGTGCTTTGAAGATGATTGGAAGAGGCTGCACATTTTATTTAGTGTGCTTTGGTTACTACTTGCCATTCCTCTCTTCTTTTGAGTATGTGAGGGGCATGATCATAATTATGTTTTTAAATACAGTTTTGGTCCAAAACTTTCTTAGAGACAGAGCTTATGGATGTCAATTAGGTTGAATAATTGTATCCTTAGCTAGAGTCATAACAGCTCAGGAAAAAGATACATATTTTGCATTTTAGTAAACCTATAACAGAAGCAAAGAAGATCAAGCAAAATGTCAAATAATCATTTTTACTGCTAAGTTGACATAAATGATGAGAACAGAATACTGAAGGACTTACTGATATTAAAGATAATGAGTCATAAATTGCGTACACAGAAATTCATGAAAGCAGGAGAGGAACTAATAGTCGTCTTAGGGCAATGCTCCATGTTAACAGCAATGAGAGAAGAATTAAAGAAATTCTATAAGCAAATTACACTCCAAAGAAAAAGAATAGGACCTATTTCTAAGGATAAACGGGGCCAAATGAGTTATGAAAACAAAGTCTCAAATGATTAACTGAGACAATCTAAGGAGGATTAGGTTTTATGCTATCACATCCTTCCTGCTTTTAACCTGTCTGAAAAGACTGACCTTATATTTACCTTTTTATCTTATTTTTAATTTATTCCCATGGTTGTCTCTATATATTAGACATTTCTTGTTATTTTATTTGGAAAGTAAAACTGAATGCATGTCTAAAAAGTAATGAACTCTAAGGACTGACAAGCTTAGATTGCCTTAATCACTGGAAGGTTTATAACCAGTGATTTCCTTTATGGTCTTAGGTGAAACAGCAGTTTTGCCCTTTTAGACTCCAACGTAGTTCTCAATAAAGCCTTTGAAAGCTTGTAGAGGTACTAATTAAACTAATTATAACTTGATTCACTTGTCTTGGTACACAAGTACTTCAAAGAATCAATTATGTGACACTCTAAATCTATGCAATCACACATACACCTGTCAGTCCATTTCACGAGTCATCCTTTGTCACCTAGATGATTTACAAAATAGAGCAATGGTTCTCAGTGCCAGATTTGTACTACAATAACTGTGTGACTTTGAAAAATAAAAATATAGGATATCCAAAATTAGTAATATCAGAAATTCAGGAAATGAGACCGGAGTTCTAATCATTATTACTCTAAAACCAAAATAATTTGTGAAAATAAAACTTCTTATTTAACAGCAATAAAAGAAATAGATTGGTAAAATACATCACCAGCCAATTTTTATACATTGAAACTGGCTTACATAGTATGTCATCCTAATTCATTTCTTTTGTTACTATTAAGTGAAATATATGTATATATATTTACTATTAAATAACACTATCAGATAAATACACATTGTTACTACATTTATATACACAGAGAGAGAATGATGAAAAAAAAATGTTAAACAGGAAATTATGCTTCTGGACAAACCAGAAAACAGGACTAAATTTACCATCCTTACTGAAACAACTAAGAAACTGGACAAAATATATGCAGTGGTGATTCTCAAGACATTGGGCACGAGGTAACGAACTATAGTAACCCTGAAAGACAGGAAACGAAGTCAATCTTGTTATTGGTTCAGTTTACTGCCTAGAAAAGTTTTCAGAAGAAAGGACAGGAAGAGAGTACCCAGGTATAAGCTGATAGGGTGATATACCAGCAGGGAGTCCCAAGAAGTCTGCGTGGTTACAGTTTACAGGAAACAGTACCAGAGAGGATGACTCCAAGTATATCCAGAAGGGTCCCTCAAATACAGACTCAGATACTAGTTGGAAAATATTCAAAGATATTCACCTACAATGGAAAAAGAAAAACCCAAAACAATTACAAGGAGCAATAGTCTGGCCTATGCAGGACCTAAAAGGGTAAAATCACAATGCCTGCCATGCAACAAAATGTTACCAGAATTAAAAAGGAGTACCAAAAAAAAAAAAAAAAAGAAAACTCAATCAGCTGAAAATGACAAAAACTTAGTTCAGAATAATTAAACCAGTGACAGTGAAACAGTAATTATAACTGAATTCCGTAAGTTCAAGAAGCTAGAAGAAAATCTGATCATGTTAAGTAGTGGCATGAAGGATTTACTTTAAAAGATACAAATTAAAATACTGCAGAAAAATATTACTAATTTAAGATGAAAATATACTAGATAAGATGACTGGCAAGACATTGCAGGAAAAAGTTTAGTGAATTTGAAGACATAGAAATAGAAACTATACAAAATGTAAGACACAGAGGAAAAAAAGACTAGACAAAATGAGAGGTAGGGTAGTAGAACAGCTATGAGACAATCTCATCCAGCCCAATATAGCATGATTACAGCTCCTAACAAAGACAGCAGAGAAAAACTACTAGAAGACTCCATGGTGTAACATTTTACAAATTTGATGGATGAAACTTACAAATCTGCAAGTTTAAGAATTTTAACCAACCCCAAGCAAAATAAGCATAAATAAAGCTAAAACATTGGCCTTCACGATGATAATGCGGAAACTAGGAATAAAGAGATAATCTTAATAGCAGAGTAAAACAAAACAAAGACATACTACTAAAGAATAAAGGTGAGGATGACAGCAGATTACTCCTAACAATGTAAATTAGTTAGAAAACAATGTAACATCATTGTTAGGATATCAAAAGAACAATCAACTTAGAATCTTTACCAAGAAAAAAATATATTTCAATGCAGAATGTTAAATAAAGATTTGTTCAAGACGTAGAAACTAAAATATTCATCACCAACTGACCAGCACAACAACCATATTCCTTAAAAAAAGCCCGTAAGTAGAAGGTAATTATTTAATTTGGGAACCTGGATCTACACAAGGTAATTAAGAGCACAGGAGATGGTAACTACACAGATAAATGCAGAAACTATTTTCATATTATTTGAACTTCTTTAAAATATAAATGCCTATTTAAAGGAAAAGAAGTTTAATTTGTAATAAAGTTACTAGACTATATGTTAAGTGCTATTATAACACATGAAAGTCTGTGAAAAGTTAAGTCTGCACACTGTGAACCTTAAATCATGACTAAGAGAACAAAACATAAAGTTAAAGGCAGTAAGCCAACAAAGAAAATTAAATGAAGTGATAAAAAATACTCAAAATCATTCAGAAGGAACAGATAACTGTGTAGCCCTACATTGGCTCTTGAATCAGAAAATGCCAACCTCAGATGACTTTGCTGGTGAAAGTGAAGGACATTTCTATTTAAGAAAAACATAATTCCAATTATTACTTACAGAAAAGTAATAACCATTATTTTAGGATAATTTAAAGAAAAAATAATTCTACAAATTTTTTTTCCAGAAAATTGAAGAAGAGCAAATGCTTCCAAATTCATTTGATGAGGCCAACTTTTCTGATAATAAAACTAAGGCCTTTACAAGAAAAGTTAACTATGGACTTCTATTCTTATAAACACTGATATAAAAATTCTTAACATTATTTTAGAAAATAGAATCAAGTAACATACAAAAAGGATAATGACCAAGTTAGATTTATTCCAAAATTTCAAGGAATGATCATTTGAAAGTCAGTATAATTCACAGTGTTTAACATACCGAAAAAGAAAAACTTTATGATCAAACCAATGGTTTAGAAAATGAATTTAACAAAATCCAACATCCATTCCTAATTTCAGAAATTAGTAAAATAGAGATAGTGAAACATTTTTCAACTTGATAAAGTAATAAAGGACATATATGAAAACCCCACAGGTAAACTGATACTTAACATTGAAAGAATAGATGCTTTCTCCTTATGAGAAGGAATGAAAAGGATATTTACTCTGATTGCTTGTTTTCAACATTTGACTTTAGATTCAAAACAATGGAATAGGCATTGGAAGAAATAAGTCTCTGGAATGGAAAGGGAGAAATATGATTGTCTTTATTTCCATGCTATTTGATCAGCTTAAGAGAAAATCCTATAGAATCTATAAAAAAGCCAGTAGAAATAAAAAATGAGTTTAACAAGGCTACAGAATACAGTATCAATATGTAAAAGTACAACTGTATTTCTATATATTAGCAACCATTTTTCAGAATTAAGACAGACAACAAAATTAAACTTGGTCATCTGCTAGCCTTAAACTAGGGAGATTATCCTGCATTCTCTACGCAGGCACAAGGTAATCACAAGTGTTCTAAAGGGAAGAATGGGGCAGAAGCAGACTCAGTCACAGAGAGATGTGACTGAAAAAGTAAAGCGCAAAGAGATGCAACATTACAACACGGTGGGATTTGAAGACAGAGGCTCCCAGCCAAGGAATGGGGGCAGCCTCTGTGAACTGCAGGAGGCAAGGGCCCAGGTGACTCCTACAGCCTGCAGAAAGGATGCACCTTATTACTCCCTCAATTCAGCTCAGCGAAACTTGGCTTAGACTTCTGAACTACAGAACTGTGAAACAGATCTATGTTGATTCTTGTGGCAATTTGTTACAGCTGCAATAGATAACAAGTACAGTTATAAATAGTGAAGTAATATTGCATAAAACCAAGCATGGACTTCAGTAAGTGATATTATCCTCTAAATTTAAATTATTTTAATTTCACCAGAGAAGTTTTCTTCATGGAAAATCATGTTTTGAAATTTATTCTTCGATATCTTTTATAGATATCCCAACTACAATTCTTTGAAGCTAAAACCAATGAAATTATCACATATTTCTTTTTATTGTTTTGCTGTAGTTTAAAGTGCTATTTTAGATAATTTAAATTTTTACTTTTTCATATCTGGCTTTGAATTCAACTTGTCTACATACTAATTGATATTTTTAAAAACTTCTATTTTTTCACCAAACTTGCAAGACAGGCAAAAATATAGCATTCAGCTATCCATTTGAGAAAAGATAGAATTCACTTGAAAACCCACAGTTAACATGTAGGTCAGTCATTAGCAATTAGGTAATGAAATTATGGGAGGCATTTAAGTTACAGCACTTACACTGTACTTTCAAATGTTGCTAAAAGCACTGAGGTGAAGATACCTTGAAAGTGTGACTGTTTTTTTCTCACTTATTAGAGCAAGACCACAGGGGGAGAAAGGTGTATTTTCCGTTATCTGATCTTCTTACAGAATCAAGATCTTTAATTACTGCTAGGAAAATGTTGAATGCAAAGAGTATTCAACATTACATGAAATTTAAGGAAATTGAGCATTTTACTCTTTATAAAACTCTACTCTAAAAAATATATATGGAAAGTATAAAGGGTAACAAGTGTATACCAACAACTTACAATTATGTGTTGTTCTTTTATAACTTCAACTAATTAAAAACGTTGACATCAACAGTGTAGAATCAGGGCATATTTATTATGCACTTGGGAATCATACAGCACAGCGATCTGAGTTTTACAAACTCAGAAGTCCTTTGGCTTGTTTTAAAGCCAGTCTTCTTGACTTGGTGAATGACTGACATTTGTCATAAAACCTCTCCAATCCTTGGTTTTCTCAGTAAATACTTCCGGATGGTGGGAATCACGTGAAATGGTACTTACTGAACCCTTGGAAAGGTGCCAGGCACACAGTAAGAACACATAAATGAACACTTACCACATTCTCATGTGTTAGTAATATCATTTTGTGCTGGCATGTGTCATATAAGTGTATCTAGAAAAATACAAAGATGGGTCACTAATTACACAAATGGGAAATAACTGATCAGCTTAGTAGTAACGTGTGAACTTGCCTTGATGGTATCTCCAAACTGGAGCTTTGCGACACTGTGAGGATTGTGTAGGTGTGCAGTTCTCCATCATCCTGACTTTCTGCTACTTAGAACTTCTGACAGAACCAAGTGGCATAGGGGTGTAATGTCTTTCTCTTACTTCTTTTTGATCTTCCAAGTTCCTTGAACTCACAATTCACTTCAGTCCCCCAAGTATCTATTTCTACACTATGAGACCTCTCATTTAATTTATCCCATCTTTCTGTTTGTCTGTCTCAAATGCTTCCAGTATAACCACATGCCTTTTATTTTGTGTGAGTCAATCTCTCTTGTGTTATTAAATATAGTATCAGCTCATATCATTCTCACTTTTCAACTAAAGTATTTTATTTTGCTACCATTTCAGTACTCATTTACCACTGTGATTTCAGTTCATGGAAATCAGGAGGTTACCTTATTCTATCCCAAGTGTCAGTGACTACAATCCCCTAATAAATAAGGATAAAAGAAAATCAGACACATGGGATCCATCATTCTTAGAAAGGATACTATCCCAGGATTGCTACTACATAAAATCTTTGGAAATCACTGAAAATCCCATCAGACCAAGCTGTGTACAGTCACTTGTTATTTATCCAAGGAAAGCAGCTTATCCTGATACCTCCTTTACCAACCCAACCAGGTAACAAAGTTGAGGGTTCTGGAAGGGTACAACCTGGGGAGACTGATTGCTTGGGGTGTAGTGGCCCAGGGAGGGAATGGCAGTAGTAAGCTCTCTCTCTCTGCTCTGTCACAGCATCAAAATGGGGCCGTTTGGGCTTCCCGCAGGTAGCTGGGCATCCTGGAGCAGGTGTGATGTTAGCGACTTTTCCTTGATCATGATTTTTCTATCTGAGAGCCTCATCACAGCCACCCTCAGAAGTCCTACTAAGCCTCAAGGAGCCATCCAAGGAGCAAAGCGCCATGGACTGTGGGGCCTCCTGCACAGTCTGCTTCACTCCCCGAGCGGTTCCCTCACCTCATCTCCAGTCATGAGAGCCTTTTAAAGGATAATGACTATGGGGGACCATTCCAGTCATATATTTTAATTTATCTTTGGTGCACACAGACATCAAAGATACCAATGTGCAGCCAGGGTTTAGACCATTGTTCTAGAGTTCACTACTCCAAACATCACAGTTTCATAGAAATGCAGAATCTCAGGCCCTTCCTCAGATTGAGTCTGAAGCTACATTTTTATAAGGCTCTCAGATAATTTATAAGCTAAATAGTTTAAGAAGCCTGGCACTATAGCAGACATTGGCCAACTCTTTATAGTGCCAGACAATGACAATTTTAGGCTTTGTAGGTCATGCGATCTGTCGGAGCCTTTCAGCTCTGCTGCTGGAGAGAAAGCAGCCACAGACAATACCAGCACACCTTGTTTATTGTCACTGTATCACCCAAATACTGCACTTCTACGAAATGAAGGTCTGTGGCAACCCTGAGTTGAGCAAGTCTACTGGCACCATTCCAACAGCCCAACAGCATTTGGCCACTTCAGGTCCCTGTGTCACATTTTGGTAATTCATACAATATTGTAAACTTTTTTATTAGAAGTGGAGCCTGGAGATGTGACTGAGTTGCTGCATCTCATGATCAAACTTGAACAGAGGAGGAGCTGCTCCTATGGATCAGCAAAGAAGGTGGTGAGATAGAATCTACTCCAAGTGAAGATGCATCAAGATTGTTGAAATGACAACAAAGGACTAGACTATTACATAAACTTAGTTGATAGAGCCATGGCAGGGTTTGAGAGAACTGACTCCAATTTTGAAGCATGTTCTACTGTGGGTAAAATGCTCTCAAACAGCATCACGTGCTCCAGAGAAATCATTCCCGAATGGGAGAGTGAATCAATGTGGCAAGGTTCATTGTTGTCTTACTTTAAGAAATTGACAGACACCCAACTTGCAGCAGCCAACACGCCGATCCACCATCACAGAGGAAGACCGTCCAAAACCAAAAGACTACAGCTCCCTGAAAGCCCAGATGATGATTCACATTTTTTAGCAATGAAGTATTTTTTAAAGTAAGGTATGCATATCGTTCTCTTTTAGACATAACATTATGCACACTTAACAAACTACACTATTGTGTAAACATAACTTCTGTGCACTGGGAAACCAAAAAATTCATTTGATTCACTTTATTACAAATATCTGCTTTTCTTCAGTGGCCAAAAACTGAACCTGCAGTATCTCCAAGGCATGCTTGTATGCAGAGGACCAAGTGTGGCTGTACTTCTCATAAAACTTTATTCATGGACACTGAAATTTGAATTTCATACAAATTTCCTGTGTCAGGAACTCCTCTTCTATTGATTTTTCTAATCATTAAAATATGTAAAATCTGTTCTTACCTGAGCTATACATAAGCCAGCAGTGGGTCACCTTTGGCCTGCAGTCCTAATTTGCCAAACCCTGCTCTAGAAGCTATATTAGCTATCATACTGATAGTCTTGAAGATACTGAACCAACTCCCCTGGTTTTTCTTCCTACAGGAGTCTTTCAATGAGAATGACTTCCCATGCATTTTGCCATCACAGATGCACATCCTGAGTGGCTGACATGGGCTGGACTGATTATAGAAGTTTCCTTTGAAGAAAACAGTCCTTCTGAATATTATATCATATTCTTGGGATTTTGATAACTGTGGGTCAGTGTCTTAAGAGCTGGATCACCTTTGGAATACTAACAAAATAAAATTCCCAGACCTACAAACATGATGACTTAATCCTGTAATGTGAGACCCACCCTAGTACAATGTCTCCCTGTAAGGCCCTGGGTCAGCCAGCTGATAATCATGGGGGTACTATTTTCTAAACACAATACATATGCCACATAGAGTCTACCGAGAATTGTATCTGCTACTTTTAAAAGGTATTTTTATCTGTGACAGCAATATTATTTTGAAATATACTACAATTTCAATGTACTTGTATCCAAAGTATCTACACATAGGAAATCTAGTTTCTATTCTCTTTTAATTATTAAATACAGAAAACATTGAATTTTCAAAATTTAACATCAAATGTAAGTGAAAAATGTTTCTGCATTACTTTTATAAATTTATAGTAACCAAAGAGTTTAAGTCTGTTTCCAACAGCAGAATCCAAAAGGTTAGTAAGTAAAGCATTAAGCAGATGAGAATTCAGTTCTAATAAGTAAAATTCAGCAAAGTCAAAACAGAATAAAATGAAATGCATATAATTTGAAATAATTTCCTGATTGAAAGAATAAAAATATGAATATTCATATCATATGAATTAAAGATTCATGAAAAGCCAAGTCCTCTAAAACAATGGGATTAAATGGAGCTGCATTTAGAAGAGATTAGAATAATAGTTATACAAAGTTCACTCTAGAAAGTTAATTTAATACTTAGTGTGGGCTAGGCATTATGCCAGATTTAAAGGATACAATGTCCTTTTGTTTTGGAGCCTGTACTTTAGGAGGGACAACAGATCAGAAACACAGCCAGGAGGAGATGCTGTGATTAACATTATGATAGTTGGATGTTCTATAAATGCAAGGGCACATAGCAGTGACAATATGACATACAAAAAGAAACATAACATATTTTTACTGACTATATTTCATGTTACTGGTTGTTCTTCCTTGAATGTTAGATGTTTACTAAAATTAATGATCCTGAAATACAAAAAATGTTATTTTTTGAAGAACCAAAAATATTCTCAGTATTTACTATAAGGTCACAAATTCTTCCTGTCAACTCTAACCTAAATGGCCAAATGCATGTATGTTCTCATATACTTGATAATCTCTCAGAAAAATTTTAGTTGATTAAATTAAAAATAATGTCAGAACACTAGTTGATAAAATTGAGAAGGCTGATTTCTTTACTGAAAATATAACTGGCAGTCAGGAAGTCCTAAATTCCACCCTCAAGTTGCCACTGGTTTGCTTTCCATCTTAGGTGAGTAAACATATCAGGAACCTGTTCCATGGCAAAATATTATGCATTTTTTACAGTATTTGCACACCCATTTTACTTTCTGGTATTATGGAGTCTGGTGTTATAATGGCATAACCAGTAGCATGGCTATGACTTTATAAATTCATGGTGCAAAGGAAAGAATTATTTATAACTTTAAAGGTGATAAAAACGGGGGTTGCTTAATACGTAATATGTTGAGAATTTTACCTATTCTGTTGCAAAGACCCCTAGCTCAAACATAAAGTGCTCATCAAATCTTTAACAAAAATGCTCAAATTTGAAAACTTCCAGCAGAAGAGGAATATCATTTAAGAACAAATATACTTATTTACTTATTAGTTTAGTATGTATTAGCTTCCTCAGTTACCTGAATCCATAATACTGGGACTATTAAACTCTGCTCTCTCATCCAATGCCTAGCTTCAAATTACTCTCCTCACTTACAATAACCACAAGTAACACCTCACAGGGAAATAGTTATGGATCCCAGTCACTTGCTACAAGGTAACGAAACTCATGGGTTTGTCTTCCTGTCCCTAACTTAATCTCCAGCATGGGAAAGTCCTGAAAAAATGGGATTTGAGTTATTTGTTTAGATTTTAAAGGACTACACTGGATAGTAAGGGCAACTGGTGTGTGTGCATTCAGTACAAACTGGGGCTCCTGTGTCCCCTTAGTGGCAAGTGGAGGTTTTGATTACAGGAGCTTTAAGTCTGTACGGTTTGCATGAAGTAGGAGGTATGGGGTTAGACAGTCCGTCGGGTTCTCCCCAGGACAAAGTTTCTCTGTCCAGCCTGAGGGCCACTTGTCACTCTCTGGCATCACACCCCAACTCCAATGGTGAAAGTCTTCGGTACATAAAGTCCATTTCAGAGAACTGCACTTAAATAAATCCTAAATCTTTAAATCCTAAAGAAAGTCTTAAAGAACAATGCTGGTGACCCCCACGAGGCACGAGTGCCATGGCCGTGGATGGGTGATGGCATGGCGAAAGCAGAAGGAAATGTGGGGAGAAGGAATGCACCCCACTTCCGCCCTTGTCACAGAAGAGTTCAGCTTTCACTCAGGAAATCTCAAGCAGTATCCAGGATATTTAAATTGTTTAAATGACAAAAGACATTACATCTTTAGAAACAAAAGAAAAAAGAAAAAAACAAGAAAAAAAGCTATGAATTTCTTCTATTTGGTAGCTTATTAGATAAATTCTAATTAATTCAACTTGTGTCCTAATACTTTTTATGGAGAGATTTTAGATTTGGTATTAAACAAACACAAATACATTATGGAAGCACAAGATGAGGACTAACAACTCTCAATGTCAAAAGGGTGTAATTTCCTTATAAATCCCATGATCTAGGGGTGGACTGCTTAAAAATCAGTATGAGCACTGCAAATTAGGAAAAAGGTAAAACTTTCACTCTTTGCAACTATAAATATTTTAATGACAAAATACAAGGGATTATATTTCTCATTTTAAAGATAATTTTACATTTCTGTCTTATTCTAAGCTACTATATGGGCATTGGGAGAGGGCACATTTAGCCCAATTTAACACTGCTAAATTTGGTCTAATATTGCTATTCTCCCTCTGTTAATATTGGCCAAATTATATTAAAACATTACTTGGTTAAATTATATTAAACCATCATTTCTAATATTTCTATGTGTTCAATCCATGTGTATTATTCTGAAATTGAATGGGTACTAATTCAGCTAGTTGTCTTTATAAAAAAAGGGGGGAGGTTTCTCTATAAATAATAAAGGATTCCATTAAAACAACATACCTTTGTAGCCAAGGAAAACGTATTGACAACCAAGGCAGCAAGAGTCATTTAGCATGTTCTCATTAGAACAATTTAACTAAGACTTAACTAGGAACTTAGATTTCCCTGATGAATGTAGTCTGCCTAGGAGTAAAGGAAAAATTCTCTTGCAGATCCCAGATAGATTGTAACTATTAAAGCATCATAAAACTTTGCAAATTCTCTCCAAAGTTAGAGAAAAGAAGCCCCAAACATTATTCATTACTAGATGACACCATTTAACCAAGCTTTGCAGTGTTCAAATGGTTAGCAAGGGAGGTGGCAGGTTGTAAGGTGACAAATTAAATAGTGGAAACTTTGCAAAAAAACCAAGCCCTGGTAGTACCCACTCCATATAGTCAAAAATGAGAATGGGGAAGTATATCTACAATGTTACCCTGAAATTATAGTACTTTATATTTTCAGAGTGTAAGCCTGTCTAAACCATACAACACCCCTGTGAGATAGGTTAAGTATTACTATTGTTTTGCAGGGAAAAAGATGTTCCACAGATGTTAAGCAACTTGCCAGAAGCCATAGTGCATTACAGCTGCCAAGCTGGGCTGAGCCCATGAAAGCCTTTGATTCCCAGAACGTGCTCAGAATGTACTGGCAGTAGAATCAGGAGCAGTTGGGTAAGTGTAATAGCCTCCGTTTTGGTGTTTATATTGAAAGGTACTCTTAGAAGATTTTCTTAGGTAAGAATATTGAGAAGTAAAAGAATATAGAAAGAGTGGAAAAGAAATTTCCACTGCAAAGAAGAAAGTCCAAAGAAGAAATTTCCCTGCAACATATAAAGCATCCCAGGAACACTTGGAGGGCAGAGCCTGACATTTAATGCTATATAGTAATTCCTTTCTAGTTATCTAATGCTGCGTAACAAATCATAACAAAACTTACTGGCTTAAAACCATTGCTCTATTATCTCCTACAGTTTGTGCATTACAGTTCCAGATCGACTGGGCTGAACAGCGCAGGTTCAAGATCTCACATGCAGCTATATTCATATGGTAGCTGTGGAGCTAGAGTGGCTGAGGACCAGCCAAGTATTTGCGTCTCTTCATGGGGTCACCGGGCTTCTCCATGCACTCTTTCTACATGGACTCTTTGGCTGCGTGACCTCAAGTCATCAGAGTCCTTACTTGGTGGCTGGGGCTCCAGAGTGTTCCAGAAAGCAAGGCAGAAGTTGAACTGCTCTTCTAACGTATCCTCAGAAGTCACACAGTGTCACTTTTGCTGCTTTCTACTGGTTACAAGTGTGTCACTAATCATTCCCCACCCTTCACCACCATTCAAGGGGTAGCACATATACAAGGGCTGATGAGAGAAATGTCAAGGTCCTATTGTAGAAGAGTTTGTAGAAGTAGAGATATGTTGCAACCATATTTTAAAAATAAAATCCACACAACATCTTACAGAAAAGCAAGAGTCTTTTGCAAGTGATGACAGAAAGGACTGGGGAAGAGGTTTCATGGTACAATATGTTACGGCTGCTGACAACAGCTGGTATGTAACTGGAGGACCCTGCTCTTAAGAAAACTTATGAGGATAGGAATTTTATACAACTGCCCCAAAAAGATTGGGCTACTAGATGACTATGTGAAGATGATGGTTCAAAGGGGATTGAATTGGGGTGAGGGGGCAGGAGTTGAAAGCTATAGGAAATAGCATGTTAGGTGAGGCTTAGCATTGATGATACTTCTTTGGCATTAGAAAATGTTTGAAATGAAGGGAACGGAAGGAAGCCCAAAGTGAGCTCCCCACCTTATGGAAGTGGTAGAATATGTATTTATAGGGTATTCCACTGGGTGTGAATCCCTGAGTGTGATCTGCTGTACAGTACATTTTCCTTGTTCTCAGCAACTTGGCCCTGAATGGGACAACTCAACTAACCAGTCTTCCTATTCCTAAAAATCACCAGTTATTTAAAAGGTACGTAAAATTGGATCATAGTATCTAACAAACCAATAAGCATAGAGAAGGTGCTACTTGTCATTTTATACCATCATCCCTATCGTCACGATCACCATCACTCCCCAGGACTTTCACTGACCCCTCAGTGGCGATATGCCTATCACGTGTACCAGTTGTCTTCCACATCAAGATGCTTACTACAACCATTTGCTTTTCTCTTGTGCTACACTACAATCTTTATAAAAATAAGGCCAGAATCTGCTCTGTTCTTTATTTTATTTCTAACGGATATATGACACTTTTCAAGCATCTTAGTGCAAACACATAACTTTTTCTATTTCTCCAAGTATTAATAATTATGCTTTAAAATAACATTAAGAATTATAGTACATAGTTTTCCTTGTAAATAAGATAAAAATCAGTATACACACACATACACACACACTTTCTTTCAGTTCAGATTGTACATAAATTTCAAAGGCTGACTATGGAGAAATTATCTGTATGATAAATGTGATTTATGAAGCATCTCACCTGATGTTGGTAAAATATGAATGTCCAATGTTTCGGTTCCTGTGCTATACTGAGGATATTTATATGACTACTAAAATGGCTTAAATAACCTTTTGGCTTTTCAAGTCATAAAAACACATTCTGTCCCTGTGAATATAAATTATACAAATTTACTGTGATTCTGTGGGACAACAATCTTTTCAGGTCACTCCACTCATAATTACAACTAATTAAAATGTGCCAAAGAAAGGACAGAAATTTATCACTGCTCATTAAACCTGTAAAGACTGTGTTAATTAGATGTCAGGCTCCGTAACTCACATAAATGTCTGCTGCCAGTCCAATTTCAGGGGAAGAGGAAAGTGATTGCAGAATATTCTGGCTAGGAGTCTGAACGTTTTAAAAATCAGGGCTTTAGAAAAATTTAGGGAAAAAAACAAATTTGCAACTTCCTTATAGGTATCATCATCCTTAGCCATTGGCCTAAACAAATCAGTGTAGTATTTGTTAATTTTTAATTGACTTAAGTTTACAGTGACCCATAGGCATGCCAGTGAGCAACAATGACTCATTTTCAAAACTGAAGAATTTCAAGAGTCTGTATGTTAAACATATTACACTTCCTTAAAGAGGCAAAATATTCTTAGGGTCACTGTATTTAGAAAAATAAGTGTTTTAATTGAAGAAAAAATGTCTTCTATGCAACACACAGGATACATTTTATGTTGAGCCCAGCACCAAACTCTTCTGCAACATGAAAAAGTAAAGAACATGAAATTTTCTTGATGAATATGAAAGAATTACACTTGAAAAGTAAAGCAAACTTGCTGGAGAACCGGGACATGGCTGTGGAGGATGATGTGTGTGGTTTAAAGACGGCTCCTTTCTGATCCCTGAGGAAGAAGGTGTGAGGCGTGTGCCACTGTGAGCCTAAGTCTGCAAGAACTCAAGCCGTGGGTGCTTCAGTGTGGAGACCAAAAGCATGGGAAGCTGCACACTGCAGACTGGGCACCTCAGTTTCTCTGACTTCTCAGATACAAATACAGCAGGTACTGTATCAGAATCTTCTGGCCTTTTATCTTATGCCTTGTCATCTTATATCTTAAACAAGTTAAGAAAATAAAGGTAAATAAAAAATCAAGTTATATTAAAAATTAAATTTTTAAACTTTGAAGGTCTTAACTCTCTTTGTTGTTAATTCAACAGAAATCTAAATGAAAAGTTGGTTATGTGATCATTTTATTGAATTAAAAGGGCCTCAGGGAATGGTGTTGCTGGCAGGAAAGTTGATGGCTTCATAACACTTCTACCAAAAATTAATCTAAATTCCCTGATAGGATTTCATCATTAAAAAGACTTGATTTGGGAATTCCAGGACTGTCAGACCCTTGCTCCTGATAGAAGTGAATGAGTACCAGAATATTTCCATTTTAAACAAATATAAGATCTGCGGGCACAGTTTTGTACTGGAAGGCAGCAGAAATGCCACCCCAAAATGTGTTGGTTTGGCAGACTGACTATTCTGAGTTAAAGGTGCTTAAAAAACAGCAGACACAAAAGGAACACTCTGATCTCCACTTTTCTTCCTAAAAACAGGAGATGAAACTCCCACGTGGAAGATGCCCTCCCTGTACAAGGAGGAAAGAAACAATCACATCACTGGAGACAGGGGGTCAAGGCAGAGAAAAATCTGTACACAGAGAACTTGTCAGCATGGCCTTCCCTTCCTGTAGTCTCCCCCCATATTCTGCTTTTTCAATTACTTCTCTTCATTCGACCTAATATAAATGAACGTAGGCCTAGCCACATCTGAGGTCTTCATTTTACTGTGAGGGCTAAATGTGTATACACTTTTTATATTAATCTGTTTTATGCCAACTGAATTCTTAGGCCCAGTTAGAGACCCTGAGAAGGTGAAGGGGAAGTTTTGCTTCCCTGCAGTGTCTGGCAATGAGGATGGGATTCATGAGCTGAGATACGTGCCCTGGAGACTGTAGCTGAGATCTGGCACAACTGAAAATGAGTCAGCAAGAGAAAAACTTCTTAGCACCTCAGGCCCTGGATGTCTGTCTGTAACTGTCAAATCCCAAGAGGAGGGTAAGAATTTGTCCTCTTTTTCTTTCCAAATTCAGATTAGCAGGAGAAGAACTTTTCTAATAATTAGTTCTTTGGATTGGGACTCTCTGAATTTGGTTTTGGGTACCACTGGTATTGATCCTAAGCCTCCTAAGAACAGTCATTATTTTCCTTTGCTCCCTTATTTTTCATGAGGAAGAAAGGGGAAAGGTCAAACACCCCTTTTCTTTCTGTTTCTCAAGTGTTGTTAGCTCAAAATAGTCAATGTGCCAGTGGAGCATATTTTGCGGCAGGCATTTCTGCTCCCTTTGGTGCCATTCATAAGGCCATGAGACCATCTGAGTACACGTGCACAGGTTCACACGCCTGCTGAGCTCCCTGTAACTCAGCAGCATATAGCCTGCAGGACATTTATTTCAGTATGGCTCTCAGAGCTGATCTCCAGAACCCAACTTCTGGTTAGAATATTTCTCATCAATTTGGGTGACATAGATTGTAGATTTTCTCACCTTCCAAATACATGAAAGAGGGTGAAAAATGTAGCATAATGAACATTTATTGAGTGACTATGTCAGGTACTGCATAGGGCTGGGAATGATAATGGCTCCTCTCATTCAAAAGCAATAAATCATTTGTTTTGTGCACCTTTAAAGGAAAATTCCCAGAGGGAAGAAATGGTGCAGACTTAAGGAAAAGACATATCACACTTAAATGTTCTGCAGGCATGTATCATGGGGTCTTTCTACTAGAAGGCAATGCTCCAAATGGTCGGCATGTGAATGCACTACCAGACCCTGATCTACCACTCCCAAGGCAGACTCTGAGCCTGAGACTTTGTTCAATACTATGCAATAGGATTCAAGACTATTGTCTTAGGAAAAAGAGACTGAACTCAACTCCTTTGAAAGGAAAGACAGGGGAGTTCTGGATCACAGGAGTGAGGTGGTAGAAAAGTCCTTGAGGACTCTGGAGGGCAGGATCTGGGTTGAAGGCCACTGGCAGTGTGATTAGACCATCTGCATGTGCTAACTGGGGCTTTCTGAAGTCAGACTCCTACTCTCTCACAGAGACAGGAGATTGGGCCCTCATCTTTCTTCATGATTACATTTCAAGTAGATAGCTCCCAGGTTCTTGTGAAAGCCATTTTGGATTGTAAAACTGGCAAGAAGCTGCGAGAAGATTTACACCTCAAAGGGGCAGAGCTGAAAGAATTTACAATTGCAAGTTCTCTAAAGAAAATGCTCCAAGAAAAAGGAAGTCAGTAGCTTAAAGTTGGAAAGAAACCTGCCTAAAGTATAGTCAAGCTGAGGGAACTGTTAAGGTCATTTTGGTTGGTAAATATATTAGGCATATTCTTTGTATCTGCTTTTCTGCAAAGAAAACATAGGTATTTTATCAGATTACTGAGGATTTAAAATATTGCACAAATCTTCATCTTTAAATTCTTTTTCTGAACAAAAAGCCTCCTTATGAATGCTTTATCAAAGTTCTGAATTTGTGATTAAAACTGAACTTATATCTCACCTCCAGCTTCTGCTTGGGATTATTTTTAGCTACATAAATGTCAATACCATCTTCTTAATTTTTTGGAGTCAAAAGCTCAGTCAGTTTTGGCTTTTCTCACACCTATCTGAACCTCAACTTCTTTCAATTATTTTCCAATTCCTGTAATTATAAGATCAGAGTACCTCACTTATAAATCCCCTTCTCTCCGTTTTTAAGTCATTCCCTTAATTCAGAGTCAATTTCCCCCTCCAGGCACTAGAAAACAGGCCTCCTTCATTCTTGCCACCTCAGTCTACTTTACCAACATTATCAGGTAAACTTGCTAAAGGTCCTGATTTGATCACTTCCTTATTCAGACTTTGACAGCTCCTTTTGCCTAATTATTGACTAATTAATGTGTCCCTATTCTTTTCCAAAGAGGAGGGTTTTGTAAAATACGTTTTCTGTTCTTTTGTCCTCCCTCCCTCCCTTTCTCCCTTCCTTCCAGAGCTGTTCATTATTTCCCTTTTTGCCTCTCACACAGCACATTCTGGGAAACAAATGTGGTAAGAAAGGCACAGTCTGGTCCTGCCATCTTACAGCACAGCAGAGCGGGTGGACCATCAAACCAAGGCTCACAACAGAGCGTGGTAAGAGCTGAGAGAGTACAAATATGTGTCCAAGCGGTGTTTTGCTAAATAAATATGGAGTTTAAGGCAGACCTCCCTGAGAAACTGACTCAGAATTAAAGCTGAAGAATGATTAATGTTTAGTAACACAACGAGGAAAAAGAATGTGGAAGAGGATTCCAATGAAAAAGTCTAGGGATCGAGAGTGACAGGTCACAGGAAAAAGAGAATAAAATGTCTTACCTAACCCAGGAATATCCATGTGACTGACTGGATCTTAACTGGACAAAAAAGAGTAGTGAGGGGTGAGGATTAAGCATGCAGGGGCCAAAAACAGAATACTCAGTATCCTGTTGTAACCCCAGGGGGAAAATCCCAGGGCAAAATACCTTTGAAACCAAAATCAGTCAAAGGAAAAAATAATGTGGGAGAAACCAGTTTATTTCTTACAAGCAGTCACCCACTTCTGTTCACCTGTGTCTCTCACGACTCGGGTGCAGAAGAAAAGGCCTCCACCCAACCTCTCTGGTCTGGATAAGTCCTCTTAGCCTGTATAATTACCTATTGATATGGAGATGGACTGCTACTCTCACCCCCTGGAAACAGTCATTGTAAGGCGATGCAGTAAAGCCAGGCGAGAGATTCTGGAAATATTGCAATTTTACCCACAGCAATATTTAATATTTAGTATTTTGGGTTTTACCTTTAAGTGAAATGGCAAATAAATGAAATGTTCTAAATAAATGAGTCACATGATCACATCTGCATCTTTGAAAGAATGTACTGAAGAATGACATTTTGTAGGGATCATACAAGTGATAGATAATCCAGCTATCTTGTCAGGAGACCCCACAGAAGATGCTGGTGACCTAGATGTGGGTGGAAGCCAAAAGGATCTCATGAAGCAGACACATGTAAGAGATGTTCTCAAGGCAGAATGGATAGTATTTGCATTAATCTGGCCACCTGGAAAGAGGGAAGGATTGTGTTCTGAGCAACTATGAGTCTCTGTGGCATCATTTCTGAGAAGGCAGTCACTGGAGAACAGCTAGCTAGTCACTATGATGTTTCAGTTTTAGGCATGCTGATTTTGAGGGACTTATTAGAAATTCTAATATTTGTTTATAAATGTGTTTCAGGAGAGAGATCTTGACTGGAAATATAAATCAGGAAAAAATGTACACATATAATTATTTTGTAGAATACACAGGATAAGTGGGCCTATAACATACTCTAAAGCATATCAGTATTTAAAAGTTAAGTAATGTTTACTGAGAAATATGCAGAGCCAGATATGTATATAGAAACATAGGAGAAGGGTGTGTCCATAAAGGCAAAGAGGAGAGTGACCAGCAGCATGAAAGGCTGAGGAAGGAACGCTGACGCGAGTCACGGCGAGGGCCAGTGGGACCTGGGCACAGAGGACCTCACTGCTGCCACAGGAAAGCCTTTTAATTGCAGAGATGGTACATGAGTTACAAACTCATCAGCTTCTACACGTGCCACCTGTACCTTTTCCTACATGTAAATTTTACCTCAGTAAAAAAGTTAAAAATACTTCCTGAAAGAATTTTCACATCCATGTTCTGCAGTCTGCAGTTCTAGCATGTTCAAGGCACTGTTCTTCTACACTGGCAGGTGCAACCTGCTGCCCCTCTTTCCTGCTCCTCCTGGTGTGTTCTTCATGTTTCCTGACCTCTTTATTTTTTGCAGGCACTCAAAGGATAGAATTTTTATTGCTAAATTAGGAAGAAAAAAAAGGAATGGGCTCTTCTTGTTGAATGACTGGGAAAAAAAAGTTCTTAAAAGAAACAAAAATATTCCCAATTTAAGAAATTTCCTGATTTGCTTACTCTAAAGCATTTCCTAAACATATCAAAAGAATTTATACTTCAAACTATCCCATTAGTTTCTACTTTTAGTGCTCCAAGACCCAGTTGTAGCTACAGCATGGTTGAACAAATATTAAGTCAACTGCTCTTGTGAAAAACTAAGTTGAATTTAATTCATTGATTATAATGCAAGAAAATTTAGATATAGAATCTGTTTTTCAAATGACTTTTTTTTATCATTGATTGCTTTGTCTTTACTAAAACATATCACTCTGAGTCTTTTAAGTATAGGCATTATCTAATTACAGTCATCAAGAAATGCATCCTTTCAAACAGTGAATATAACAATTATATAACAATACTTCCATGTAAATTTTCCTCTCACTTTATAATGCATATGCTGTATTTTTGGATAACAGTAATCACTTTTTTTTAAGAATAATTTCTATATCCACTCACTTCTTCTCAAAGTGTGCATTTTCCATTGAGAATATCATTTATCTACCTAAAAAGATTAGCCAATTCTCTCTCTAAAAAAAAAAGGTAGGAAAATCTGTGGAATGATACCAAGTAATTCAAATCATTTTGTTTTCCAAAATCCATTTATGTGCAGTTGCATTAACTGAAATCTATAAACACCAGGAAAACCTACTGAGCAGCTGGGGTTTTAAAAGCTGGTATCTTTTTCGTAGGAATGAAAATGCCTTCTCCAAATCATTAAATGGGCTTTAATCATGGTTTTTACTTAAGCCCTTTACGCAAAAAGGAGGCAATTGATTCCTAAAGCCAACACTTTCCTGGATTATACTAAAGTTAAGTTTATGTGATCAAATACCATAAAGGAATTTTCCACTGTAAGGGAAAATGGCAGATGTGAAAGAAGTGAGAGATGAGTATTTCAAGGACTTCTAAGAGTGTGTCACAGAAGACACTGAACACTAGAAAACAGGAACTTAAGTCCACATTCAAGTGTATAAATTACTCTGGATTTTTATAATTTAGAGCAACTAAATTTTAGTTCTGATAACTGTTCAGATTAAACACAGCCTTTCCTGAGATTTCCGATCTCTACGAAAGTCATGCAAACTGTCCCAGGATGCACTTGACAGCAAACTGATGATGATAAAGGCACCTTTTACTTCGTTTATCATCAGCAAAAATTACTAAGAAAGTATCTTCAGATGCAGGATGTTTTCTGAAATCCCTGCTTTGTGCAAGCTATATCCTTAGTTCTTGGGATCTGGCCTCTCTGGTGTGCTTTTCCCCATTGAAGCCCTGCCATCTCCAGGATTACTTCTGTATATTAAAGCATGAGTCCTTCAGGTAGCAGAATTCTAAGATCTTGGCCCTTTAAGACCTCTGCTTTCATTTCCTCCTCATTTTTCCAAACAACCATGAAAAACACATCAATGGGCCTATGCTTTAAAAACATTCAGGAAAAGGTGTCACCCTCAATTTAAGAGGACACATTGCCCAAACAGTCTAACACTGCAATAGATTTTTATCATAAAGTATGTGCTATTAAAGAGTACATTTTCTAAAATGAGGATTCCAAATTTTAAATTACTTCTTTACATTTTGAGGGTTGAAATCACAGCTTGTGCTCCTTCTTTCTTTCTTGAATAAAATAATGACTTCATGTGTGATTCTCTAGGAGCTGAAAATGACCTCTGGATAATAGCCAGCAAGAAAGTGGACATGCCAGTACTCTATTCAAGGCCCAAAATTCTGCCGGTGACCTGCAGTAACCGGGAAGATGACCTGAGTCTCAACCTCTAAAGCAGCCCCACTGACACCTGGGTCTCAGCACAGAGGACCCTGAGCAGAGGTCTAGTTAACCCATGCCTGGAATCCCAGCCCACGGAAACACTGAGGTACTAAATGTTGTTGTGTTGATGCCTAAGTCTGGAATAATTTGTTACAAGGCAACAAATCTAACAAGGACACTAAGAAAAGTTGTTCCCAATCGAGTAAGAGTGGTGAATGTCAAAGTTTAATGTACTATGTGATTTCTTTGGAGAATCTGGATGGATTAATAAACAAAAAGATGATAGCACTGTCAAATAAGTAAAGGACATATTAACAGCATTAGGTTTAACCTTGTTCAAAAAAGACACTCTTTTTTTTTCTGGATCAAATCCTGCTGACTGACCTCTCTGTATGATGCTTAGCAGTCAGCACAACTTCTGCCCAGAGACCACCAACTACAGCGAAAGTGTGGCCTCAGTGCTTTCTGACAGGTGCATGCTTACGGCACAGGTGCACAAGCTGGCCTCTGAATCTAATATGTTTCCAATAAGAAAATGAAATTCCTTCATCATTTTAACATTATCCTGAAGATTCAGGGCTCATCACCACAAACAGATGAGTAAGCAGCATCATTTATCTTCATTAAAGCTCGTCTTAATCAACATACTGTCTGTCAGACAGTATATTTCTTGAAAGACAGATCTTCAACTCATCACCATAACATCGGTCTCAAGGGGAGCACCACCAGAGGTGCATATTTGAATATACAGCTGAAAACTGTTCAAATGAATACTTAGTTCTAGAATCTTAAATAATGAGCCCTCACTTCTTGAATAAAACATGATAGTCATTTAATTCAAGTATTTGTAGCTGGGTCTCACAGTTCTTTTTTCCAGAATCTGCACAAGTTATTACATAAGAAAACATAGTATTTGCTTAATATGTCTGAAAACTTTGGTATAGGTAAGGCAGCATTTTCCTGTTTCTTAAACAAAAGAAAACATGGTTTAGAAAAAAAAGAGCATATACATAATGTGTTTGTGACCATTTAAAAACTAGTAAAAAACATCAACGTACATCTTGAGTTGTAAACTACATCATTATCCAACTCTTCCTTATAATAGGAGTAAACATCAAATCCTTTGTCATGTAATTTTATGTTAACCTCCCACCTGCACTTGTTACTTGCTTTGAAAAATGGATGTTCACATCTGTGTTGTAAACAGAGGCTTGGAAAATCCTGTACACATGGGTTTGTTCTCCCATGCCTCTGCAATGATGATGAAAAGTACATACTGAGCCAACCCACTCACTGGTCCCGGAGGACAAGAGGAATTTGGGACACAGCTCAGCCTAGATCTGTTCATCCTCAGCTCACTAACAGTTACGATCAGCAGAGACATTCACACAGACTCAGCCTAAATCAGCAAATGGCCAGCCAACAGGCAGGCTTGTGAGCTCATAAATGCTTATTTTTGTAGGCCACTGAGATTTTGTGGTAGTCCACTACATAGCAATTTTATCATAATAGCTACTTGATACACTTCCCAAATTCTGTTTAGCATATAAATATAAGAAGAAAAAATTAAGAACCATTATTAAGTAACCAAAAATTTTTAAAGTGTTTTAGGATTTTAAAGATGGTAATAAATGATGGTTCTAGTGGGCCTCAGTGTCAACAATCTACACTTGATAGGCCTCTGTGTAATGTGGTTCAGAGTAACACAAACTCAATTGTACATGCCTTGAAATGAAGGCAAGTGTAAATTGGTAAGCTGACCTTCGAAAATTACTTACTAACTGAATATATACATATTATCCTTTGGAAATTAGTAGATATTTGCAGCAAAATATGTATTAAATTATGTTCATAACATAATAATCTTAAAAAAATTATAAATAACCTACTACACTTCCACAGGAGAGAATGTAAGAATATTAGTCAGCAATTACAAAAATCAAATCATAGCTCATAAAATACAATGAGCAGACCTCACAGGCACACACTGAGGACAAAAAGGCAGATACAAAAGAATTCATTTCCAGAATCAACTCACATTTAAGCTCTTAGAAGTCAGAAAAGTGCTTATATTTTTGGGTAATGTTTAGGACACGCCTTATGGGCTGGGCTGCTCATAATATTCTGTATTTTTCATTGGGTGGTGATTATACATATTTAAGTTAATTTAATAAAAATTAACAAATAGAACAGTAACAATTGGTGCACATTTTATAATGTATGCATAATAAATCATAAAAAAATAAAGGTCAATGTAAAGGTAGTAGTGGAGTGCATAAAATTCTTTAATGTTATGATATAGGAAAAAATTACAAATGCCACAGGAATCACCCCAATCTGGAGCCTTCTGGTGACCATCTGTTTCTGCCTTTCCTAGGTACTCATTCAGACAAGCACTAAACATTTCTTTCTCTACATGCCATCTGAACCAACCATACTATCTTTAGTAGAGCATTAAAAACTTACTCTTCCTAATGGATGGGACCCAAATGTAAACTTAGTGTTGTAAATCAAGCATTGCTTTGGGGTGGAATTCCAACATGTCCCAGGTGATGTTCAGTTTGTCAGGGAAGGAACAAAGTGTGGATACCATACAGTCAGGTAGCAGGTGGAGTTCAGAAGAGAGTTTCACACGAGAGTTGTAACCTGGGGATCATCAGTCTACAAACAGCACTTAGAGACAGGCCTGGATGAGGTCACCTAAAAAGGGTGATGTGAAGACAGAAGAAAACCCACCACCACGCTTGGTCTGATGTTCTCAGGTCAGTATTGCTTCTTTATTCAGGACAATCTTCTGACATGTTTTTGTACCGCATTAGCCTTCATAAATTGTATCTTATTTTCAGATAATTAATAATCATTTCACTTTGATTTTCCCTAATAATGTATTGATCTTAAGATTCTAATTTTATTTCTATTACTTCTTTTTTCTTTTTAAACTCCAAAAACAACATATTAAGCTTATGTGTAAATAGTTTTATGCCACCATAAGCCCAATTTAAATTCTTTTCAGAAGAGAAGTATAAAGTTACAATGGTGATGATTTTCTAGATACAACACTAAAAGCATGATTCATGAAAACAAATGGTAAGTTGGAACTTATTAAAATAAAAAATTTCTGCCTTGGGAAAGACACTAGTAAAAGACTGAAAAACAAGCCATGGACTAGAAGAACACATTTGCAAAAAATAATTCACCTAATAAAGGACTTGGGCACAAAATGTAAAAAGATTTGAAATTCAACAATAAAAGAAACAATTCAATTAATAAAAGAGCAAAGATATGAACAGACACTTCACCGAAGAAGACATAGATATGACAAATAAGTATATGAAAAGATTTTCTTTCTTTTTTTTTTTCCCTAATATTGTGGTTTATCTCCTGTCGTTCAGAACTACCATGGTGTCTGTCTTATCAATGGGTTTCAGCACCAGGCAAGTTCACTATGGATTCAATGTGACCAAAGAAATTACTATATGAAAAGATTTTCAACATTACTTATCATTAGGGGATTATAAATGAAAACAGTGAGACTACTTTAAATCTATGGGATGAGTAAAGTTTTATATTATTTTTAAATTTTAGTTTTAAAAAATCTGACAATACCGAATATTGGGGAGGACATGGAGCAACAAGAGCTTGCACTCTTGCTGGGAGGAATGCAAAAACTGCAGCCCCTTTGGAAGACAGTTAAGCCTTCTTGCAAAGCTAAATAGTCTTATTATAGGACTCAGCAATTATGCACCTAGGTATCTACCTGACTAAAAAATTTCTGTCCACACAAAATCCTGCATGAGAACCCCTATGGGATCTTTATTCAAAATTGCTAAAAATTGGAAACAACCAGGATGGCCTTCAATAGATGAATGGATACACAAACTGGTGCAATCATAAAATGGAATATTATTTAGCAATAAAAAGAAATGACCTACTGAGACACAAAAAAAGATGTACATGAATCTGAAGAGCATACTGCTCTTCGGGAAGTCTGAAAAGGCCACACCTGTGAAATTCCTAATTCCAATTATGTAACATTCTACAAAAGGCAAAATCATAGAAACAGTAGAAATATCAGTGGTTGCCAACAGTTCAGGGAAGGGCTGGTAGAGCTGAACACATGAAGTAAAGAGATTCTTAGGGCTATGAAACTATTCTGTGTGATACAGTAATGGTGATACAGGCATGTGTGACAACCAACTGAACTCGACAGCAAGAAGAGTGAACCTGAAAGTATTTAACTTTTTAACAATCATTTGTGAGGCTGAAGCATCCCAGGAAGGAGCGGGGACTGACAAGAGAATCCAAGTGCATTACAAGTGTGTGAAATGTTCACACTGGAGGGGTTGGGGGTGATGACGGAGACCTAAGTCACTTTGGAAAAGCATCTGTTAAGACTAAATGAAAAGGAACATGTATAGATGTACACATTCGAGCTGGTCTAATTGTTAGAGCTGTTTCCCATGGCATCTGAGTTAATGAGTCCGAGACTGCTGTACACATACACTGGAACTGAGGAAGTAAGTCAATGAAAACTGAACATTGGGAACGTGTTTCTTCCTGTTGGAGTAGGATATACAGATACGTAAGGAATAGGGGCTCAAATGACCCATATGACAATAGGGCTGTATGATATCAGTATGAACTAATGTTTACTTAATTTAGATATAAATGGTTACATACAGAAATAGAGAGAGATGCATATACATGGTGCCCAGATTGTGGTTTCCAAGACAATTTTCAATAAAATTAACCAGGGCTCCTTAAAGAAATGTCTGATTCTAGGACTGCACAAGAAAATATACAAGATAAGACTGGAACATTTTGTAGTTCCAGAAATTAAGAAGTACTGAAAAAATATCAAAGGGATGTAAGAGCTAACTGGAATGGCCAAAGCTGGAGCAATTCGAACAAACAAAATAAATAAAATGGTGTTGGATTATAAACCAAAACACAGAATAAATATCCATATGCCCTTACTAATATAAATGAATATGGGGCATCAAAGAATGTCCCATGCAGAATTCCAAGTAATTTACACAGAAGCTGCATCCTTCTGGACGTGGACCATAAACACGCTCCCCAAGGTGAGTTGAACCTGGTAACTTCCTCCAGACAGCCCAGCACTGCAGCAGGGAGAGGTGATGTGCACTGCAGAATGCTGACAAACACAGCCCCCGGCCAGGTATCAAGACCAACACCAGTGGTCGTAAACTATGCTGAGAATATGGACCCTTGATACAGTATGACTGAAATGACATTTCACCTGTGTGAAATTCCTGCTCCAAACCCACAGCCACATGAGAACATCAGACAAATCCCAACAGAGGAGCCTGCTACAGCACAGGCCAGCACTTCTCAAAACTGCGGGGTGATGAGAAGGAAAGCCTAAGAAGTGGTCACCACCACCAGGACCCTTAAGACAGACAATCAGATACAATGTGGTATTCACGATGGGATCCCTGCATCACAAGAGGATAAACTACAGAATAAACTATCTGAATAAAACTCTGTACTTTAGTTATATGTAAATACTGGTTCATTAATTACCACAGATATGCAATATTAACATAAGATATTAATAACAGTGCAAATTGGGTGTGGGTATATAGGAACTGTTAATATCTTCAATTTTCTTTTTCTGTAAATCCAAAACTTCTAAAAATAAGATTAACTTAAAAAAAATTCCTCTGAAGGAAGGGGTAGGGATTAGCGGTATAATTTGTTAGGAATAATAGGATATAGGAAATCTTCTTGGAAATAGTTGATTTCATGATATATATAAAGTTCATGTAAACAAAAATGCATTTCTGTGTATATTGTACTATATTCTACTACACTGCAAGGTCATAATGTATCAAAATAAATTATAAATACTGAAAGTATACATCAGTCACTACAGCAACAACTCGCTTTCTTCAGAGGCCATAAACAAAGCTGTAGTAAGTATCAAAGCCCGTTATGCCACTACACAAATTCCAGCATTTATAATCCATTCTGCTCCTGACTTTAAGAATGGTTGGTGCTATTTATAACTGACATATCCAATACAAAATATTCAATTTGCTTATTTTAAGTAAAAACTCTAAATGATACATTGTGCTCAATGGCGAGGATACATTGCTGAATAAAACTGATAAATCTCTCTCTTCATGGATCTTATAGTTTTGGTTCTAATAATGCAAATTATTTTTTCAGGTTATATTTTCTAATAATTATTTTCAATATTTAAGAATTAAAGATTGATGTATTATACAATATATTGGAAATATAATATTAACTTAAATTTTCCTAAAATATTTGCTTCAGACACAAAAATAAAGTATTATAGCAGAACCATGAAAATATTTCTTCAAATAAAGATCCTTCAGCATTGTGCAACCAGATTTAACTCTTTTGTAAAAGGTACTTAACCTTTCTAGCTCATTAAAATAATATTTCTTAGAAACCTTACAAAGTTATAATCCAGTCCTCTAGTCGGCAACTGAGTCACGTAGCCACTCATTGACTAATACTATCCGCCAAGTGCCCAGGATTCAGTCACAAGCAAGGGGAGGGCTCTGATATTTAAGTGGTTTGGATTTTTCCTAAGGTTTCAGTGGGGACATTAAAAGGAGTCATTGCAGAGCAAGCAGGTGTCAAGGTGGTCAACTAGAACAATGAGATAAAGGGAAGCCAATAATCAAGTCTTTATCCACTTCTTGCAAGGGTTCAAGCAAGAAGTAGAAAGAGGCGCCAGCTCTGGAGGGTTCCCTTTGTCCCCACAGAATGGCCCCAGTCAAGGATTACATGGAGCTGCATAGACAAGGGAAATAACTTCACTGCTGAAGAGTCTTACAGAAATGTTTTTATCTCTTTAGAGACCCATGGGCTGGAAGAAGGGAGTGAGTAAAGAGCTAAGAGTGGGAAGATTCTGAGTCAAAGTGGAGAAAGTGCCATGGAAGCTTCCAGATGGAGGTTCCCAGGAGGTGCTTTTGCAAAGGTCCTGGTGAAAAGGGCTCCCAATGAGGCTCCTGGGCCAGCAGTTCAGGTGTGCGGGATCAAGGCTGGTCCATGGGCCTGGGGCCCAGGCTGCCTCTCCCTGCAGAAACCAGCATGTCCTGGAGGTGCATCAAGCCTGCTGCGGGAAGTGTGGTTTCCTTCTACAGGTGCCTTGGAAGTGATCTACGGTTGTCTGAAAGATCACAACAGATTTTTACTTTCAATCCCGACCCTGAGTCACATGACTGGATTAAAAAATTTTTGATAGACACTTGATTTCAGTGATGATAATCACTCCAGGGTTAAAAAAGGAGGCAGTGAAATCACAACTCTGGCAAACCACAACACATCATGTGAGAGCTCAGGGAAGAAACAGAGGGGAGAGGAGGAGGAGATACCGAGGGGCTTCAAAGAGGAAGTGATTTCTATAATCACGCTGTAGAAAGTCATTAATTTAATGTAATGGTGTTAGAAAGGAAAGGCCAATGATTATGACAGAGTGACCTTAACTGGCAACCGGGTACATGACTTTAGAATCGAAGAATGGAATCCTCACTGTTAATATACATTAAGTGTTAATTAAAAAAAATATTTACTAGCGCTGTAAGTCCATTCACATATTAGCTCATTTAATTGTATACAACCATATGATATGCATGTCGTCACACACATTGTATGATTAGAAAACAGACAAAAAAAAACTAATCAATCTGTTTAACAGCTAGAAAGTTTTGGAACTGGGATTCAGACTCGTGAGTCTGGCTCTACAGCCTTTGCTCTTAACCACTGTGAGGTACATTCTACAATCATCACATGTTCCAAAAGTGGAGGAGAATGAGGCATTCCAGTGCAGAAAGAACATATGAAAACGTAATCACGGTAAAGACGTGACCTCAATAATTAAAGAGGTGAGTGAAGATCAGTCTTCGAAGAGGAGACAATAGGAGGAAGACCCTAGTATCTTCCTTTGTTGAAGCAAAAGGAAAACCATTTCTAAGAGTGTTAAATACTATAAAAATTTCCAGCAAATGAACAATTAAAAGCCCATATTTTTATATTAATTTTTATTAAGGTATTACTGATATACACTCTTATGAAGTTTTCACATGAAAAAAAAAATGTGGTTACTACATTTACCCATATTATCAAGTCCACACCCATACCCCAACGCAGTCACTGTCCATCAGTGCAGTAAGATGCCAGCGATTCACTATTTGCCTTCTCTGTACTATAGTGTTTTCCCCGTGATACACCACACCATGTGTACTAAACAAAATACCCCTCAATCCCCTTCTGCCACCATCCCCACCCACGCTCCCACACTCCTCCCCTTTGGTAATCACTAGTTACTTCTGGAGGCTCTGAGTCTGCTGCTATTTTGTTCCTTAAGTTTTGTTTCATCGTTATACTCCACAAATGAGGGAAATCATTTGGCACTTGTCTTTCTCCACCTGGGTTATTTCACTGAGCATAATATCCTCCGGCTCCATCCATGTTGTTGCAAATGGTTGGATTTGTTTCTTTCTAATGGCTGAATAGTATTCCACTCTGTATATGTACCACCTCTTCTTTATCTATTCATCTTCTGATGGACATTTAAGTTTCTTCCATATCTTGGCTATTGTAAAAAGTGCTGCAATAAACATAGGGGTGCACATGTCTTTTTGAATCTGAGAAGTTGTATTCTTTGGGTAAATTCCAAGGAATTAGGTTCCCGGGTCAAATTGTATTTCTATTTTTAGTTTTTTGAGAAACCTTCATATTGCTATCCACAATGGGTGAACTAGTTTACATTCCCACTAGCAGTGTAGGAGGGTTCCCGTTTCTCCGCATCCTCGCCAGCATGTTTTCTTAGTCTTTTGGATGGTGGCCATCCTTATTGGTGTGATGTGATATCTCATTGTGGTTTTAATTTGCATTTCCCTGATGATTAGTGATGTGGAGCACCTTTTCATGTGTCTGTTGGCCATCTGAATTTCTTCTTTGGAGAACTGTCTCTTCATATCCTCTGCCCATTTTTTCATCAGGTTATTTACTTTTTGGGTGTTGAGGTGTGTAAGTTCTTTATATATTTTGGATGTTAACCCCTTGTCGGATATGTCATTTACAAATATATTCTCCCATACTATAGGATGCCTTTTTGTTCTGTTGATGGTGTCTTTTGCTGTGAAGAAACTTTTTAGTTTGATGTAGTCCCATGAGTTCATTTTTGCTTTTGCTTCTGTTGCTCGAAAAGATGCGTTCAGGAAGAAGTTGCTCATGCTTATACTCAAGAAATTTTTGCCTATGTTGTCTTCTAAGAGTTTTATGGTTTCATGACTTACATTCAGGTCCTTGATCCATTTAGAGTTTACTTTTGTGTATGGGATTAAACAATAGTCCAGTTTCATTCTCTTGCATGTAGCTGTCCAGTTTTGCCAACACCAGCTGTTGAAGAGGCTGTCATTTCCCCATTGTATGTCCATGGCTCCTTTATCATATATTAATTGACCATATATTGCTCAGTTTATATCAGGGCTCTCTAGTCTGTTCCATTGGTCTATGGGTCTGTTCTTGTGCCAGTACCAAATTGTCTTGAGTACTGTGGCTTTGTAGTAAAGCTTGAAGTTGGGGAGCATAATCCCCCCAGCTTTATTCTTCCTTCTCAGGATTGCTTTGGCTGTTTGGGGTCTTTTGTGATTCCATGTGAATTTTGGAATGATTTTCTATAGTTCACTGAAGAATGCTGTTGGTATTTTGATAGAAATTGCATTGAATCTGTAGATTGCTTTCGGCAGGATGGCCATTTTGACAATATTAATTCTTCCTATCCATGAGGACGGGGTGTTTCCATTTATTGGTATCTTCTTTAATTTCTCTCATGAGTGTCTTGTAGTTGTCAGAGTATAGGTCTTTCACTTCCTTGGATAGTTTTATTCCTAGGTATTTTATTCTTTTTGATGCAACTTTGAATGGAATTGTTTTCCTGATTTCTCTCTCTGCTAGTTCATTGTTAATGTATAGGAATGCCACAGATTTCTGTGTATTAATTTTGTAATCCTGCAACTTTGCTGAATTCAGATATTAGATCTAGTAGTTTTGGTGTGGATTCTTTAGGGTTTTTTATGTCCAATATCATGTCATCTGCAAACAGGGACAGTTTGACTTTTTCTTTGCCAATCTGGATGCCTTTTATTTCTTTGTGTTGTCTGATTGCTGTGGATAATACCACCAGTACTATGTTGAATGGAAGTGGGGACAGTGGGCACCCTTGTCTTGTTCCCGATCTTAAAGGAAAATCTTTCAGCTTCTTACTCTTAAGGATAATGTTGGCTGTAGGTTTTTCATATATGGCCTTTATTATGTTGAGGTACTTGCCCTCTATACCCATTTTGTTGAGAATTTTTATCATGAATGGATGTTGAATTTTGTTGAATGCTTTTTCAGCATCTATGGAGATGACGATGTGGTTTTTGTCCTTTTTGTTGATATGGTGAATGATGTTGATGGATTTTCAAATGGTGTACCATCCTTGCATGCCTGGAATAAATCCTACTTGATCATGATGGATGATCTTTTTGATGTATTTTTGAATTCAGTTTGCTAATATTTTGTTTAGTATTTTTGCATCTATGTTCATCAGGGATACTGGTCTGTAATTTTTGTGTGTGTGTGGTGTCTCTGCCTAGTTTTGGTATTAGAGTGATGCTGGCCTCATAGAATGAGTTTGGAAGTATTCCCTCTTCTTCTACACTTTGGTAAACTTTAAGGAGGATGGGCATTAGGTCTTCACTAAATGTTTGATAAAATTCAGCAGTGAAGGCAACTGGACCAGGCATTTTATTCTTAGGTAGGTTTTGATTACCAGTTCAATTTCGTTGCTGGTAATTGGTCTGTTGAGATTTTCTGTTTCTTTCTGGGTCAGCCTTGGAAGGTTGTATTTTTCTAGAAAGCTGTCCATTTCTTCTAGGTTATCCAGTTTGTTAGCATATAATTTTTCATAGTATTCTCTAATTATTCTGTGTATTTCTGTGGTGTCTGTAGTGATTTTTCCTTTCTCATTTCTGATACTGTTTATATGAGTAGACTCTCTTTTTTTCTTGGTAAGTCTGGCTAGGGGTTTATCTATTTTGTTTATTTTCTCAAAGAACCAGCTCCTGCTTTCATAGATTCTTTCTATTGTTTTATACTTCTTGATTTTATTTGTTTCTGCTCTAATCTTTATTATGTCCCTCCTTCTACTCACTTTGGACATTTGTTCTTCTTTTTCTAGTTTTGTTAATTCTGAGTTTAGACTGCTCATATGGGATTGTTCTTCTTTCCTGAGGTAGACCTGTATTGCAATATACTTTCCTCTTAACACTGCCTTCGCTGCCAGATATTGCAGTGTTGAATTATTGTTGTCATTTGTCTCCATATATTGCTTGATCTCTGTTTTTATTCGGTCATTGATCCATTGGTTATTTAGGAGCATGTGTTTGTGGAATTTTTCATTTTCTTTGTGTAATGTATTTCTAGTTTTATACCTTTGTGGTCTGAGAAACTAGTTGGTACAATGTCAAGCTTTTTCAATTTGACAAGGCTCTATTTGTGGCCTAGGATATGATCTATTCTTGAAAATGTTCCATGTACACTTGAGAAGAATGTGTATTCTGCTGCTTCGGGTGTAGAGTTCTGTAGATGTCTGTTAGGTCCATCTGTTGTATTGTGTTGTTCAGTGCCTCTGTCTCCTTACTTATTTTCTGTCTGGTTGACCTATCCTTCAGAGTGAGTGGAGTGTTGAAATCTCCTGGAATGAATGGATTGCATTCTATTTCTCCTTTTAACTCTGTTAGTATTAGTTTCACATATGTAGGTGCCCCTGTGTTGTGCATATAGATATTTATAATGGTTATATCTTCTTGTTGGATTGACCCTTTTATCATTATGTAATGTCATTTTTTGTCTCTTGCGACTTTCTTTGTTTTGAAGTCTATTTTGTCTGATACAAGTAGTGCAACTCCTGCTCTTTTCTCCCTATTAGTTGCTTGAAATATCTTTTTCTATCTGTTCACTTTCAGTCTGTGTGTGTCTTTGGGGTTAAAGTGAGTCTCTTGTATGCAGCATATAGGTGAGTCTTGTTTTTTTTATCCATTCAGTAGCTCTATGTCTTTCAATTGGTGCATTCAGACCATTTACATTTAGTGTGATTATTGATAGGTATGTACTTATTGCCATTGCAGGTTTCAGATTCCTTGTTACCAAAGGTTCAAGGATAACTTCCTCACTATCTAATGGTCTAATTTAACTCACATAGTATGCTATTACAAACACAATCTAAAGGTTCTTTGTTTTTTTCTTCCTCCTTTTTCTTCCTCCTCCATTCTTTATATATTAGGTATCAGATTCTGTACTCTTTATCTATCCTTTGACTGACTTTGGAGATAGTTATCTTAATTTTTGCATTTGCTTAGTAATTAGCTGTTCTACTTTCTCTACTGTGGTTTTATTCCCTCTGGTGACAGCTATTAAACCTTAGGAACACTTCCATCTATAGCAGTCATTCCAAAATACACTGTAGAAATGGTTTGTGGGAGGTAAGTTCTCTCAGCTTTTGCTTACCTGGAAATTGTTTAATCCCTCCTTCCAATTTTAATGATAAATCTTGCCAGATAAAGTAATCTTGGTTCAAGGCCCTTCTGTTTCATTGCATTAAATTCATCATGCCACTCCATTCTGGCCTGTAAGGTTTCTGCTGAGAAGTCTGATAATAGCCTGATGGGCTTTCCTTTGTATGTGATCTTTTTTCTCTCTCTGGCTGCTTTTAATAGTCTGTCCTTATCCTTGATCTTTGCCATTTTAATTACTATACGTATTGGTGCTGTCTTCCTTGGGTCCCTTGTGTTGGGAGATCTGTGCATCTCCATGGCCTGAGAGACTATCTCCTTCCACAGATTGGGGAAGTTTTCAGCAATCACCTCCTCAAAGACACTTTCTATCCCTTTTTCTCTCTTCTTCTTCTTCTGGTACCCTTATAATGCGAATATTGTTCTGTTTGGATTAGTCACACAGTTCTCTCAATATTCTTTCATTCTTAGAGATCCTTTTTTCTCTCTGTGCCTCAGCTTCTTTGTATTCCTCTTCTCTATTTTCTATTTCATTTATCGTCTCCTCCACCGTATCCAATCTCCTTTTAATACCATCCATTGTGCTCTTCAATGATTGGATCTCTGACCGTAATTCATTCCTGAGTTCTAGAATATCTTTCCGTACTTCCAAGAGCATGTTAATGATTTTTATTTTGAACTCCCTTTCAGGAAGAGTCATGAGGTTGATGTCATTTAAATCTTTCTCAGGAGTGTTATTAATAATTTTACTCTGAATCAGGTTCCTTTGGCGTTTCTTATTTGTATATGGTGCCCTCTAGTGCGCAGAAGCTGTACTCCCTGGAGCTGCTCAGCCACTGAAGCAATGTTGGGGATCACAGGGGAGTGGTATTGGTGCCTGGGGGTACGAGAGCTGTTTCCTGCTACCAGGCTGCTATGCGTGTCTCCATTGCCAGAACCAGTGGGCTGAGCACACAGGTATAAGCCTCTATGGTTTGCCCCAAAAGCAACTATGAAGCTTTGTAGTCACTGTAGACAGATCTTCCTCTGGCTGGCCTAACGCCAGGGTAGGGTTTGCCGGTTTGTGAGCCAGGTGGTGCTGGCTGGGAGAAAGGCACAGTAGGCTGAGTATCCTGGAGGGGGTCCTTGGAGCTGTGTAGCCATCCAGGGAGCTGGAGCACCTGAAGATCTTCTAAGGAGGAAAATTTCTTTTTCCTCCTTAAATATGAGAGTCAATATGGCAAAGCTCCCAACCTGCTGGGCAAAGTGCACCCAGAGAATTTTGTCAACCTGTCCTGTCTCCTGAGCAGTAAGCTCTGTGCAATCCATGCCCCTTTAGCAGCCCTCTTGCTAAGGGCTTCCTTGTTAGGAAGTCTCTCAGACTGCCCACCTTTCTTTTGTCCCAGAGCAGTCGGATATGGATCCCTGCTTTCCACAAGCAGCTGGAATCTCAGTCTCTCCAGGAATTCTGCCTTTCTTAGCTTTCCAACCCTGTAATTACGAGAGTATCATGCAAGCACCATGAAGTGTAGGTTTGTGCTCCCAGATCAGATCTCTGGAGTTAGGTATTCAGCACTCCCAGGCCTCCACTCCCTCCTTGCTCCATTTCTCTGCCTCCTGCCGGTGAGCTGGGATGGGGGAAGGGCTTGGGTCCTGATGGGCCACAGCTTTGGTACATTACCCTGTTCTGTGAAGTCTGCTCTTTTCTCCAGGTGTATGCAGTCTGGCGCAGTCCTCCTTACTGTTGCTCTTTCAGGATAGTTGTATTAATTATATTTTCGTATTATATGCAGTTTTAGGAGGAAGCCTGTGTCTCACTTCTCATGCTGCCATCTTTAATCCCCAGATATTCAAAAGTCCATGTTTTTTTAAGTAAATTTTTAAATCTTGACATAGTACGGGCAAAAACATTAGTTCATGGTTGACTTTTTTTCTTTTTTTTTTACAAAAACATGTAGTACAAAGTTTTTAACCTGGAATTATGGAGATTCCCCTCCAGCATGACAGAGTAAAGAACTCAACAAATGCTGTCCCCAAAAGCAACTATGAAGCTGGAAAAATGTCCAACGTAACCATTCTGGCACTACAGAAACCAAGCAGAGGGACCCAGCAAACTGAGAAGTGTTTATTCACGAAAACAATCATTCAGTGAAAACATTCTGAGTCTGCAGCTTTCTTTCCTGGGGCTGATCCCACCCAACCTCACTCCTCAGCTCAGTACTCAACCAGGGAAGGGTAGCTCCAGGAAAAGAGAAACCTTACTGCTGAGAGGGCATGGCTTTAGGGTGCTGTCAGTCACTGGGAATTCACAGGCAAGTAAACAGAACTTGTCGGTGACTCTAAGGTGTCAACTTTGTAGAGTCAAGCACCCAAGAGGAGGCTTCCTTTAGAACAGAGAGTTCCAGGAGGGGATAGAACCACAGATAGCTTTTTAATTGCTCCAAATCGTAGGCTGACCAGAAATGAATGCATGTGCAGCAAAGACCAGAGCTGGCCCACATCATCCAAACAGCCCTAGTGGACAAGGCTCAGTAGGCATGTGTACAGGGGCAGACAAGGCCTGTATGCACAGAGGTAACTCAGCAGAAAGCAAAAACCTAGGCAGACAGGAAAAACACCTGAGGTTTGAATAAAGCAGAATAAAACAACCAGATCCATCAGCAAAGAGAGGAAGCCATACCTGACCATGTGTTGAATTTGCCTGCTGACCACTTTGCATGCACACTAACTCCTTGCTAACACAGAAGTAACCCTTAAGTGCTACAGTGATCACATGGCTCACAAAGCCTAATATTTTTACCACATGGCTCTTCACTGAAAAAACACTTTTGCTGACCACTGTTCTCTATCCTTATTCATTTTGTCCATTCAGTTTATTAACCATTGAGTAAGTTGTACAGAAATCTGATTGTATATCTATTTCTCCCTTTAGATCTTGCAGTTTTTTATGTGTATTTTGAAGCTCTATTCTTATGTTTCTTCTTGAAAAACTGACCCCTTTTCCATAATGCAATGGCCCTCATTAACTCTGGTAATCTTGCTCTTAAAATATACTTTGTCTGGTGTTAGTATAACCTCATTATCTTTCTTTTTATTATTACTAACGTAGATTTAAGGTGGGTTTCAGAATACAGTTATGCTTCGAGTTTATCTAATCCAACAGTAGTTACCTTTTAATGGAATGATTATATCATTTATATTTAAGGCGATCATTGATCTAGCTGAATTTATATTATTAGTTGTTTTTTAATGCTCTTGCCCAATCTTAAATCTTTTTCATTTTTTCTTTTTTCTACCATCTTTGAATTATTATTTTCATAATTACAATTTATGTATGCATTTTATTTCCTATGTGTATTAGCTCCACATCTCTTTTGTATCTTTATGATTACTTTAGGATTGATGGTATTTATATGTCTAGCTTCAAATAGTATTATTCCTAATTCATTTATATTGTAAGATCCTTATTATAACATAACTTCATTTCTGTTCTCCTGGACTTAATGCTACTGTTGCTATGTATTTTATTTCTACACGTGTCAAATCCTAAAATACAAAGTTATTTCTTTTAAACAATTTTCTTTATAAAAATTTAAAAATAAAAATGTTATTTTACATTTACCCATATATTTAGGGCACTCTTCATTTCTTGGTGTAGTAACAGATTTCTATCTGCTATCAGTTTTTCTTCTGTCTGAGGAACTTCCGTTAACATTCCTTGTAGTATAATTTCCTAGGGATTAATTATCTTAACTTGCGTTTATATCTAGTCTTTTCTTTTTCTTTTAAAAAAGATATTTTTAATGGGTATAAGATTGTGGGGTAACAGTTTTTTTCTGATTCGCAGTTTTCTGGTTTGCATTTTTATAACTATTATTTTCTCCTGCTGTACATAATGGGAGATTATTATAATTATTTTATTTTATTATTAAATTCATTATTTATTTTTATTATTATTTTCCTTTGGCTCTTTGGAAGATTTTTTATTCATTATGGGTCTTAAGCGGTTTTTCTACGATGTGCCTTGCTATGGTTTTCCTCTTGTCTCTTGTGCTTGGACTTCTTTGAGCTTCTTAGATCTGTGGGTTTATTTTTGAATCTTTTTTTCAGTTGGTTGTTTTTTTTTTTGTCTTCTTTCTTGCATCTTCTTCTGGGACATACAGACATACTCTGTATGAGAATTTGGTCATTTTTTTATTCTCTTTTCCTATATGTTCTTTATTTTGTATTGTTTATATTGCTATGTAGTCCACTTCATTAATCTTTTCTTCTGCAGTGTTTAATGTATCATCTCTAACATTTCATATTTTATCCATTCATGTGCTATTAGGTTTTTTTAAATTATCTTCTATGGTTTTTAATATGCTTATGCTTTCCTCTACTTTCTTGAACATATTAAATATAAATATAACCATTTTAACATTCTTGTCTACTGATTCTATCACTTGCATGATTTCTGGTGTTTTACCTTCTATTGGATTTTCTTGTCATCAAGGATGTCACAGCAAATCTCAAGCTAGAGCAGACGTTAGTATATTTCATTAAATCTAAGATGCCACTGATTTTTAAATACACCATTATTTTATGTACTACTAAGAAAGAGTAATACTTCCAATTTTTATTTCCATATGCCATCACTATCCATATTTGAGAAATACTAAATGTGAAAAAGTGAGCACCATCAAGTTAATCAAACATAATATTGATAACATGTTAAATAAACCTTATAATAAGATTTAAATTCATATTTGAAATTTTTAAGTAGTTTCACCTTTTCTAGTTTATGTAAATAGATATTTAATCTCTGTCTATAATCATTCTAGTAATGCACTCTTTTCCACGGGTGGGATATGGCCTTTCAAAAACTGAAAATTATTATACAGAATGAGAGTTTATGCCATTCATTGGTCTCTTAAAGGCTTTAAATATATCTTTCGGCAACAATGATAAACTAAGAAGTCTTATAAACTTCTTATAAAATTAGAGCCTTGAAATGGCAGTGTGGAGTTTAATCAAATTTTATTGAAAGAAAATATGTAGGTGAATAAAGATTAGAGTGAAACATCACTTTTAAATCTTTTGAAAAGGTAAATGCTTATGATATCACTATTCTGAAATTGAATGTTCAAATTATTATATTTCCATTTCAACAATCCCTTTTGTAAGTGGCACCATTCTAAACTGCAATTCAAATTTGAAATCTACACACAGAATTTTTAATAGATTATTTAAATTAACTCACAATTCTTTGAAGCCTAGCTGGCTAAACACATGTAGTAAGTCTGGAACAAATAATTTATCTGATGCTACATATATATAAGAAAAAAAATGGGTGACTAAAGCCAGATAAAGACAGCTTTTATAAAGCTGACAAGATATCATAAGATCTGTCTAGTCCACCATGATTAATAACTCCTCAAACTCAGTACAAATAAAAGACCTGAGTTAATACCTCCCACTTCTTCTAGGTCTCTGAATTCATAAGGAACAGGGAACACATTGTTCCTCTCATGGTTTTAGTTTCCATTATGTTATTTGGAACATTTTAGATACTCGAATATTTGTAGAACTGAATTTGAAGTGTGCTATGAGAAAGTAGGCCTCTAATCATAGCCACAGTCAACTCAGTGTCACTAAATTTATCTGGGATCCTCGACTTTGACAAAATGATGAAGTGAACAAATGGACCATCATTATAGAGATAATTTTTGAAATGGTGAGACATTTTATATCATTTTTAGCCTTCCTTATTAAGCATTCTTGTTAATGAGACAGCTTAATTTTAAATATAGTTTACAGAAAGGTCAACAGGCACACATTTGTATGTATCATAAAATAAGGATTATGAAGTAATTAATTTTATGGTCCATAACTAGGCAATTAAAGATGTGAAGTCATCAAAGTACCTGAAACTTCAAAGTGTGTATCCCTGGAGACCATTTAAATTAGATACATAGTGTATTTTTCTTCTGTATGGCTGAGTGACAGTTTGGGGTTGCACTTTACATACGTTGCCAAATCTACATAAGCTTCTTATCTTGACCATGTACATTAAGGTCTCTTTTTTATGAAGGACAGAAAGTTAATAGGTTCAGAAAGCAGATTATCAGTATCAGTAATGTGGATGTAGGAGGTAGCAACACAGAATCTATAATTAATATCACACAGGCCAAATTATTTGCTCTATAAGATTATTTGCTCTGTAAGACATAATTAAGAGAAAGATAAATATTCTTGCTACTTCTTTAATTAGCTAAAAATGTTTGAAAATCAGTTACCCACTCATACGAGAACACTGAGCAAGTATCTATTAAGAACTCACCATTATTTTTGTCATTAATTATATAAAATAGGTTAAAAAATGCTTTGCTTTCAGGACATAGTCTTGAGATCTATATCATCAGTCCCATCTGTTGCTAAAGAAAATCAAATTCCATTCCTATCTGACATTCTAATAGGTTTCAATGGTAGTGAAGCAAATATCTGAAGATTTTATGGAGTCAACTACCAACCACCATAACATGTAATTACTGAGAAGGAAATTATACCAGAAGAACAAAATCAATGATGATTCTCTAGTAAATCACTTCCAAAGTTATCAAAAAGTGATAGAATAAAGTATTTATTGCCAGAAATGGCCCTTGGGAAGTTGAGGATAATGGCCACTGTCCATGAATCACCTCAGAGAAGTGAAAGTACAGATTTTAATACACTAATGGTTATTTTATCCTAGGTATCTATACATTTAGTAATAGTTACCGAATTCTGAGTATAATCAATTAAGTATCTCATTATTTTAAAACTTCTTGGAAAAGATACATAAATGTCTATTGAATGACTTATATTTGGAATTCTAAAAATAAAATTCCAGAGAGTCTTTTATAAATTAACTAATGCCTTTGAAGATTAATAATGACACACTGATATCTAATAAACCAACTTTAAGTATGTTTGTCAACAAGTCTGTTCAATTTTTTTCACTTCAAATTCAGAGTGTTATGAAGTATAATGGAAACAGTAATAAGCTGTTATAAGGGCATCAGGAGCAACTGAAGAAAAACTAGATTGTGAAAATAAGACAAATTTGGAAATAGAAAAAGTAGTAAGTTTGTGATATAAGAAAGAAAATGCATTTCATTGAGCTGAATTTTCTCTGTTACTGTGGGGGGAAATATTAAAAAGCACTACGACTGGAAGAAAAACTTAAATTCTAAATGAATACTACAAGTAAACACTATTTTACCTTCTCTAAAACATAAATGTACTTTTGAAAGATGGAGCTTTTTTATTCACTAAAGATAGCAAGATCAGCATTGTTCAGCAAGAAACAGAGAAGCTTCTTCAGGTGTTTTAAGGAATAAGAGGCATCAAAAAAGGCCAACTGAGGCTTAACCCACTGTGGGAAGCTGGAATATAGGTCAGGGACTGTGAATTACAGTAACAGCAAGGACGGGCCCTGTGGCTCGGAGCTCAGAGAGGACGTTCAGAACTGCCCAAAGCCCCTACGGATGCCGCCAGCGACCGACAGGACCCACAGAAGGGGGACCAGGCGGCGGTCTACAGACTACGGATGCATCAGATGACTTCTACGGGACTCACCAAATCTGCCACAGGAATAAGGGTCCTCTTCCTTCCCACTGTGCTGGTCTGCATCTGCCCATTCTCTGGTGGACTGTCCCAGGAACTCCCCTGGAACGGAGGGTGGGAAAATGGAGTTTTCAGGCCTTTTACCTCCATGGGGGTAAAATTTTAAAAACAGAGATGGTGCTGAGTAAGCAAACATCAGGTCTAGTGTTTCACCATGTTTTCACATGTGCTTTATTTAAAGGGAGTTTTATAATTTAAAAATATTGGTAGACGCTTTTATAAACCAAGTCATTATATCTTGCTTTGGTTCTTTATGTAATCTTAAATATTCATGGAGTGCAATCTTTGAAAAAATATTGTTTAGGTTTAGTCTGTTTACTCTTCCACCATTTCAACAATTCTGAAATTCTTCTGCTAATGTCACCAGGACTAGTGGCCAAAGCTAACTGCACCTTTAAAATTCTTGTTACATTTCACTTCTTTGTATCGTAAGTAACAATTCAGGTTCCTCTGCCCACTTGATCTTCATGATACACTTGTTCTTACTCAGCATTTTATTTCTATTACCATTCCTTTCTTCTCACCATTATTTTTTCATGAGTCTTCTGTTTCCCTATCTCTTTCTTCTCTGTAATATTGATATTCTTCTCTTTTTCAGCTCTTTGAATTACCAATTCACCTCTTGCCTTCAATTACAGGCCAATGACTCATAAAAGTTTACATATAATCCCAACCTCTGGCATGAACTTCAGGCTCATAAATAGCTATACACTAAATAACTCCATGTAAATATCTCACAAATATTATAACTGCTCTTTATATATACAATACCAAAGGAATGATCAATTAAAAAAATTAATAAGCTGTACTTCATTAAAATTAAAGGCTCTGCTCTGAACTAAACAGTATGAAGAGAATAAAAAGAGGCTACAGACTGGGAGAAAATATTAACAAACGATACTACTTGATAAAAAATTGTTGCCAAAATACACAAGGAATTCCTAAAATTCAACAGTGAGAAACAAACTGATTTAAAAAGTGGGCAGAAGTCCTGACCCTCACCAAAGAAGATACACAGATGGCAAACAATCATATGAAAAGATGCTCCACATCATGTCATCAGAGACATGACAATCAAAACAAGACATGGACGCACACCTATAGGAACAGCCAAAATCCCTGACACTGGCAGCACCAAGTGCCGACAAGGATGCAGAGCAGCAGGAGCTCATCCACTGCTGGAGAGGGCGTGAAGAGATGCGGCCACTCTGGAAGACGATGCAGCTGTCTCTCAGAAAGCTAAACTCTCACCATAATACCCAGGATTTGTGCTCCTTAGTATGTCCCCAAAGGAGTGGGAAATGTGTATCCACACCAAACCATGTACATATTTATAGCAGCTTTATTCATAATTGCCAAACTTTGGAAGCAACCAGGATGTCTTTCAGATAGTGCAACCAAGTGACACATTCAAACAGTGGAATATTATTCAGTGTGAAAAGAAGTGAGCAATCAAGCCATGAAGAGACATAGAATAGTAAACGTATATTACTATGTGAAAGAAGCTAGTAAGAGAAAACTACACAGAGTATGATTTCAACTCTATGACACTGTAAAAGGCAAAACTGGAGAGTTGGTAAAAAAACCAGTGGTTGCCAGTTTGGGAGAGGGCAGAGGAAAAGGTGGAGCACACTGAAAGTACTCTGGGTGAGACTACAATGGTGGGTACACATCACTATAAATTAGTCCAAACCAACCCACAGAATGTACAATACCAAGAGTGAACTCTGTAAACTATGGGCTTTGTGTGATAATGCGTCAGTGCAGGTTCACTGACTGCTAACACAGCACCACTCAGGTGGGGATGCTATAACAGAGCAGACAAGGATGTGTGGGGTAGGGGACATATGGGAAATCTCTGTAACTGCCCCTCAATTTTGCTGTAAACCTAAAACTATTAAAAAGTAAAGCCTATTTTCTAAAAAAATAAAAACTTTTCTTCTTATATTCCCTGTTTTGGTTAACGTGACCACTTGTTCAGTGAACTAAATCCCAAACTTAGTACCTTGCTGTCAAAAGCACCTCCCCAACTCTTGAATAGGAAACTTGTAATTTGGGGACTATGTTAACCGTTAATTGGAAATTTGTAATTTGGGGACTATCTTAACTGTTAATTTTTAATAACTCACTTCTAAATTCTCAGTAGAACCAACTGAATGTAGGCACAAGACTGGATATTGGAAAATAGTATTTTTTTACCTTTCGATCTAAGTGTTACTTTACTGGATCCTTTAATG
>JAVSCE010000744.1:0-14252 GCA_032199065.1 Smutsia gigantea | reverse complement strand
ACAATATTCTTGGTTCGAGGCCCTTCTGTTTCCTAATGTTAAATATATCATGCCATTCTCTTCTGGCCTGTAAGGTTTCTGTTGAGAAGTCTGATGATAAACTGATGGGTTTTCCTTTGTAGGTGATCTTTTTTCTCTCTCTAGCTGCCTTTAATACTCTGTCTTTATCTTTGATGTTTGCCATCTTAATTATTATGTGTCTTGGTGTTGTCTTCCTTGGGTCCCTTGTGTTGGGAGATCTATGAGCTTCGGTGGACTGCGAGACTACTTCCTTCCCCAGCGAGGGAAAGTTTTCAGCAATTATTTCTTCAAAGACATTTTCTATCCCTTTTTCTCTCTCTTCTTCCTCTGGTACTCCTATAATGCGAATATTGTTCCGCTTGGATTGGTCACACAGTTCTCTTAATATTCTTTCATTCCTAGAAATCCTTTTATCTCTCTCTGCCTCAGCTGCTCTGTACTCCTGTTCTCTGTTTTCTATTCCATTAACAGTCTCTTGCATCTCATCCATTCTGCTGTTAAGCCCGTCGATCGCTTGTCTGATTTCTTTATTGTCTTTCCTCAGTTCCCTCACTTCCTCCCTCAGCTCTTGCACATTTCTCTGTAGGTCCATCAGCATGGTTATGACTTTTATTCTAAATTCTTTTTCAGGGAGGCTGTGCATTTCCATCCCTTCAGACTCCCTCTCTGGGGTTGTCTGGTTGATTTTGGTCTGAACCATATTCCTCTGTCTTTTCATGGCTATAGAATTGGTCACTGATAGTTGCCACGTATGTCAGCTGGGCTCTTTAAGACTTTAAAAAGAGAAGAAAAAAAAGAAGAAAAAAAAGAAAAAAAAAAAAGAAAAAAAGAAAAAAGAAAGAAAAGAAAAAACAAAAACAAAACAAAAAAACAAAAAAAAACAAAAAAAATGCCCACCGGACGTAGATTCTGTGGGAATGCTCTAGGTGGCGCTATTGCCCCACTATTCCACAGCTGTGACTGTGCTGCTCCGCAGGGCCCTTTATCGCTCGGGCAGGGGTGGGAACGAATAGGAGGCTGTTGATCTCAGTGAGAAGTGTTAAGTATGGCTACGCTTCCTCAGTCGCCAGCTAAGGCGTCTGAAACTCCCCAGGACTCCCAGCCTGCTGGGCTGAGTGTGCTGGGGCGATCCGGCTCCTCTGCTGGGCTCCTGTCTCTTTAAGACCGCTGAAGAAAGCGCGCGCTTTTTTTTTTTCCTTCCGGGAGCCGGCTGCAAGCACCCTGGCGCGTTCCCCGCTCAGATCCTGCCCCTCTGTCTCTCCAATCTCCGCTGCACTGCGCAATGTGGGTCAGCGCTCCCCGCGCAGATCCCCGGGGCTGGCTACTTCGCGGGGTGCACTTCCACTCCCTCCCGGCTCTGAATCCTCTCCTCCCGCCGGTGCGCTGGGGTGGGGGAGGGCTCGGGTCCCGCCGGGTCGCGGCTCCGGATCTTACCCGCCTCTTGGGGTGCCGAGTCCTCTCGGGTGTAGCTGCACGCTGTGCGCTTTCCTGTGTATTCTCGTCTCTCTTTTAGGAATAGATGTATTTTCTGTGTTTTCGTAGATAAATATAGTGTTGGGAGGAGATTTCTGCCGCCCTGCTCACACCGCCATCTTCCCGGAAGTCTACTATTTCTTTTTTGTGGAGAGATCATTTAAGATCTGCTCTCTTGGCGACTTTCAAATATGTAATACAGTATTAACTACAATCACTATGCTGTACATTAGATTCCCCAGAACTTATTCCTCTTATAACTGCAAATTTGTACTCTTTCCCCTTTCCCCTCCTCCCCAGCCCACCATTCTAGTCTCCACTTCTATGAGTTCAGATTCTCTGATTCCACATGTAACAGATATAATACACTATTTGTCTTTCTCTGGCTTATAATTTCCCTTGTATTATTTGCAGGATATGAAACCATATCTTCCAAAAATATATCCAAGGATCTTTCCTCAGAAAAATGCAACCTGTGTCTAATTAGCAAAGATAAGAAAACTCCAGTATTTCTCTCTGGATGAATGCACTTTAATTTCATAGCATGCCTTGTAACGAGCTTGTTATTACAAATATTGTCTGAGGCAGGTTACTCTCACCACAGTGGCTTTTGAGATTTCTAATCAAGGTCACATAATAAGGGCACAGCTGAACTAGGATTAATAGTACCATCTTGACTTAATCTAATTATCAGCCTGCTATTACTTCCTAATTACTAATATCACTGATGAAACTGAAATGATCTCATAATCTCAAAATTTGGAACCATGTGCATGAAAAGTAAGTTCTCCCTTCCTCATGTCACTCCTTTTCGAAGGGCTAAAGAAAGTGCATGTCAAGTAAAAGGTGCAAGAACATGGGCAGCTTCCATTTCCCAGTAGCATCTCTGACCCCACAAAGCTGCATTTTTGGGTAATACGAATCTCACTGAGAGTGACATTCACACATACAGGAGGGAGGAAAGAGGGAGCATGAGCTTTAGTGTCACAGTTTAGTTGCTAGTGATGAAACAGAGAAGAATGAAGAAAAAATATTCTACCTACAGTTTCAGAGTTAAAATCCACTGCGTTCATACTGGTTATAAGCTAAGAAACTATAAAGAATTGGGCAACTAAAACAATTCCTACTTAGGGTGAATGGCATTTCAGTTTCTTTCCTCTTACAAGATAAGATCAGGGCATATGCTGGAAAATGTTAGTTTGTAAAAATTACTAAACCAGATCCACAATAGACAATAATTAATGGCTTTAAATATTTCTACTGTACTAAAAGACAGTACATACTTCTTCTTTCATAATAGATGTAGTCACAGGATTAACTTACATGCTACAACATTTCAAAAACTTTCCTTATAGCCTGAAATACTCTTTGCAAGGACATTCCATCAATGAATAAATCAAGTGTTAGCTGATAGTACACATGTTCCTCAGAGAGCCTTCACCTCATTCATCACTATAGGTTTTCATAACTAATTAGTATTCTTGCTAGGGTTAAGAAAAACTGGGCAACAGGTGAAATGGATGAAACTGATCAACTTGTTGAAAGCTTTAGAACAAATCACTGCAGAACTCTTTCAGTGGTGCTGCTTGACACCTCAAGACACATTTGTCTAATGTTTCTTTAAGCTTTTCCAGCCCAGCATATGCCAGACCTGATGCAACATCTACCATGACCAATGAAAACTGTGACTGGCAAATTCCTTGTGCAAAAGCAAACCTATGTTCCCAGGCTTTGTGGCCACCCACAGTGAGAGCTATATTTGTTATCTTCCGATTTATTCTCTGTGCTTCCTTTCCTGTGACCCGACCATCCACCTCTCTGGTAGAATTCTGCAAGAATTTCTCCTTCATGACACCATCCCCCCTTGTATTAGTTTTCCAGGGCTGCCATAACCAAGTGCCCAAAACTGGGTGGTTTAAACAACAGAAATTTGTCATCTCACAGTTTGGGAGGCTGCGAATCTGAGATCAAGGGGTTGGTGGGTTCCGTCTGAGGCTGTGAGGAAGAAGCTGGTCCAGGCCTCCCTCCTGGCATCTGATAGTTGCTGTGGCCTTTGGCCCTCACTGAGACCCCTGCCCTCAGCTGCACATGGCACTCTTCCTGTGTGCCTGAGTCCAAATCCCCCTTTACAGAAGGACATCAGTCATACTGGACTCGGGCCCACCCTAGGGACGTCATCTTAATTTAAGTAGTTACATCTGATATGACCCTATTCCAATTAAGGGCACATTCTCAGATACTGGGGGTTAGGACTTCAACATAAGAATTTTGGGGGACACAATTCAATCCAAAACACCCCTGAAACATCTACCACTTCAAAATCCTCCATGTCCCAAACTGGAACTGGCTCACACAGGAAGGCCTGTACCCCATGAGTGTCCCCCACCCCAGACACGGCCTCACATTCCATCACTGAAAGATTGGAAAGGGTGGCAGCCAGCTTCTTGTAAACCTCAGAAGGCCATTTCCAAACCACTGCTTCCTCCACCTACTTAAAATTCCCAGTTATGAGTTCCTGATGGATGCATAGTCCTCAGAGTAAGTGATCCAAAAGATTCACTACCATTAGCAAAAAACAGGGGATTGACATAAGTCAAATACGTTTGGGAATCACAACATAATATGTAACCCCTTCCGAAAATTTAAAATAAACAATGCCAAGAGGAGAGATACCCATGGGGGTGAGAGGCAACAGAGAATATTTTGAGAAGTGCAGTCTCAGTTTCTAATTAGCCCCAACTTGTCATGAAGGTCTCTTATGACGACACACATGATGTCCTTATTGGTTTTCTGCTTTAGTCACATGGTCCTTGTTGACATTAATGACACACTTTACATATGTGCCTTATTTTATATACCTTATACACACATTGGGGAATTTGACTCTCAGAAATACCTTAAAGGGAGGCTGTGGAAATTTCCATTGATAAATATCGATACATCCTGAAAGTCCACAAGGAACACGAAGGCGGCAGTCACCTGACCTCCGGTATCATAGACTTAGGTGCAGACATGTCCAGAGCCTTGTCAAAGCTCATACATCCCATCTAAAGGGGCCAGGTCCAGCCTCCAAATTTCTCAGTCCAGTGCCCTGCCCTCCCCACAAATGCCATGACACTGGGCCCTCATTTTGTAAAGGCTGCATTTTAGTTAGAGATCAGTAATTCAATTTTCCTAAGCTTTTACATTTTAGAATCACAACTTCACTTGACTGTATGTTTTGACTGTCTTAGGGGCACTTCTACTCTGGTTACTCTACTCATTAACTACTAATTATCTTCGAGGGAGAAAACCAATTCCAAAATTTTAAGCAAGCAGCAGTGTGATTTCAAGCTCACACATCTTGAACACCCTTAGAATGTCAGATTTACATCCAGTATTCATCAAACACTCCAAGATTTTCTAGAATTTGTAGATTTTTAAACTGATTTTTTTTCAGACAAAGGTATTTCCTATGCAACCAAAATACAAGAATTCACATGAATGCTTTTAAAGTTCTTTTCTTCCTTTTTTTTTTTTTTTCAGAAAAATCAGGTTTTATTGAGCACCTAGTATCCTGGCACTTTCAAGGCACTTTATACCCATTTCATCACTTAATCTTCAAAACGATCTTCCAGGCTAGAACATACTATGCCAATTTTAAAAATAATAAAACTGGGACTCCAAGAGGTTAAATAACTTACTCAATGTCATATAATTTTCATTTGACTATAATGGGATTTGAACCCAGTTTAATAGGGCTCCGAAATGTGTCTGCTTTCCATTATACACAACTGCCCATAGACTAGGTATCAAGCTTTCTTATTCCTGAGTACATTCCATTTTTTTTTTGGTACCATTAATATACAATCACATGAGCAACACTGTGGTTACTAGATTCCCCCCATTATCAAGTCCCCACCACATACCCCATTACAGTCACTGTCCATCAGTGTAGTAAGATGCTACAGAGTCACTACTTGTATTCTCTGTGCTACACTGTCTTCCCTGTGACCCCCCTACATTATGTGTGCTAATCATAATGCCCCTTATTCCCCTTATCCCTCCCTTCCCACCCATCCTCCCCAGCCCCTTTCCCTTTGGTAACTGTTAGTCCATTCTTGGGTTCTGTGAGTCTGCTGCTGTTTTGTTCTTTCGGTTTTTGCTTTGTTCTTATACTCCACAGATGAGTGAAATCATTTGGTACTTGTCTTTCTCTGCCTGGCTTATTTCTCTGAGCATAATACCCTCTAGCTCCATCCATGTTGTTGCAAATGGTAGGATTTGTTTTCTTCCTATGTATGAATAATATTCCATTGGGTATATGTACCACTTCTTCTTTATCCATTCATCTACTGATGGACACTTAGGTTGCTTCCATTTCTTGGCTATTGTAAATAGTGTTGCAATAAACATGGGGGTGCGTATATCTTTTTGAAACTGGGATCCTCCATTCTTAGGGTAAATTCCTAGGAGTGGAATTCCTGGGTCAAATGGTATTTCTATTTTTAGTTTTTTGAGGAACCTCCATACTGCTTTCCACAATGGTTGAACTACTTTACATTCCTACCAGCAGTGTAGGAGGGTTCCCCTTTCTCCTCATCCTTGCCAGCATTTATTGTTCCTATTCTTTTCTATGTTGGCCATCCTAACTGGTGTGAGGTGATATCTCATTGTGGTTTTAATTTGCATTTCCCTGATAATTAGTGATGTGAAGCATCTTTTCACGTGCCTGTTGGCCATCTGAATTTTTTCTTTGGAGAAGTGTCTGTTCATATCCTCTGCCCATTTTTTAATAGGGTTATTTGCTTTTTGGGTGTTGAGGCATGTGAGTTCTTTATATATTTTGGAAGTTAACCCCTTGTCAGATATGTCATTTACAAATATATTCTCCTATACTATAGGATGCCTTTTGTTCTGCTGATGGTGTCCTTTGCTGTAAGAAGCTTTTTAGCATGATGTAGTCCCATTTGTTCATTTTTATTTTGTTTCCCTTGCCTGAGGAGATGCATTCAGGAAAAAGTTGCTCATGTTTATATTCAAGAGATTTTTGCCTGTGTTTTCTTCTAAGAGTTTTATGGTTTCATGACTTACATTCAGGTCTTTGATCCATTTTGAGTTTACTTTTGTATATGGGGTTAGACAATAATCCACCTTCATTCTCTTGCATGTAGCTGTCCAGTTTTGCCAACACCGGTTGTTGAAGAGGCTGTCATTTCCCCATTGTATGTCTATGGCTCCTTTATTGTATATTAATTGACCATATATGTTTGGGTTTATATCTGGGCTCTCTAGTCTGTTCCATTAGTCTATGGGTCTGTTCTTGTGCCAGTACCAAATTGTCTTGATTACTGTGGCTTTGTAGTAGAGCTTGAAGTTGGTGAGCGTAATCCCCCCTGCTTTATTCTTCCTTCTCAGGATTGCTTTGGCTACTTGGGGTCTTTTGTGGTTCCATATGAATTTTAGAACTATTTGCTCTAGTTCATTGAAGAATGCTATTGGTATTTTGATAGGGATTGCATTGAATCTGTAGATTGCTTTAGGCAGGATGGCCATTTTGACAATATTAATTCTTCCTATCCATGAGGACAGGATGCGTTTCTATTTGTTGGCATCTTCTTTAATTTGTCTCATGAGCATCTTGTAGTTTTCAGAGTATAGGTCTTTCACTTCCATGGTTAGGTTTATTCCTAGATATTTTATTCTTTTTGATGCAATTGTGAATGGAATTGTTTTCCTGATTTCTCTTGCTGCTAGTTCATCGTTAGTGTATAGGAATGCAACAGATTTTGTGTATTAATTTTGTATCCTGCAACTTTGCTGAATTCAGATATTAGTTCTAGTAGTTTTGGAGTGGATTCTTTAGGGTTTTTTAAGTACAATATCATGTCATCTGTAAATAGGGACAGTTCAACTTCTTCCTTGCCAATCTGGATGCCTTTTATTTCTTTGTGTTGTTTGGTTGCCATGGCGAGGACCTCCAGAACTATATTGAATAAAAGTGGGCAGTGGGCATCCTCTTAAAGTTATTTTCTTATGTAGTTCTTAAAAGCTGTATGTGTTTCTAAATGTCTTGATTATTAAAATATCTTGATTTACTGTAGTTACATCTAAGAAAGATGAATAAGCAGTATCATGAAAAGGAATGCTTAAATAATTGGCTTCTATTGTGGTTAGCCAACTTGTCAGAGATTTTCACATTTTGCAACCTTTGGGATAAAACGCTAAAGGTCTACAGAAAATAATTACTTGATATTTCCTATGAATCATTAACACATCAAATTGGCTACAGACTAACCCAACGGACCCAAACGTTTATTTGTACACTAGAAACTGCTACAGCTCAACATCCTCTCTAGCTTCTACAACTCAACAAACATGGGTAACTGTCTTCCCTGCCAGCTCTGACTCACCTACTTTAATCCCACCAGTGGGTATTAACAATGACCACCATCTACCACGCTCCAGTGGCGGGCCCACCCTCTCTGTGCCCACCCGCCCAGATCTTCACCCAGTTGATTTTGCTCCCTAAATTTCATTGAGGTCCACCTATTTCAACCTACCCCACTATCATAGCCTCAGCTCAGACCTTCCTCACCTCTGTTATCTTCCCATCCTCCCTAGTCTTATGTCAATTTCTATCAATGATTGCCTTCTGTTGTCCTTATCTTTTAAACAGTGAAATGGAAACTAAAATAAATACTGCTGATCATACTTCTGCAAAATAAATCATCTCTTTATTGAGGATGGGCAGCACAGGTAGCCCCTAATGATCAGTCTATTGCAATGCATTGCCGGGTCCAATGGACACTTCCAAATATTGCTCTACTTTGGCATTTTAGTACTCATTTCTTCTGTTCACTTGGATCCTGCCTTTTACATTATTTTTTTCCCAGTTGTATTAGTATGCACTCTGCAAGCTGTATCTCATTTTGTTATTTCCTGCCTATATTTTTAATCTCCTTAAGGTATAATTATATTTCTGTCCTTCCAGATTTTTGAAATCTCCTGATTCAGGATCATCTGCCAACTTCATTAACATGAGGTTTACTTCCCCTTAAAATGGGATATGTTGGACAAATCCCTATAGCATCAAGCTACAAGTGGAAACCCTGCCATTTATGTTGCATTTACTGGCTTTCCACTATTTCCCGTTTGTGCACTTCTTCTCCAAGCCAAGATGAACTTACTTTGCCATAGAACAGGTCAAACAGTACTGTAGAAAAATAAGAGAAAGTACACCTTCTACATTGTACGAAGACTGCTCTTACCTCTCAGTTGACCTAGTTACAGAGCAAGAAGTTCAAGGCCACGGTGTCACTCCCTAAACCTTTCTGCTCCTGTTTCTGTTTCAACAGAGCTTGAGAGAAAAGAGAACTTCTCTCGCAAACAAGAGCATAAGGTCAACATCTCCATTTGGGATAAAGGAGGCATCACCCTGAAAGCAGCCACTGCTCCCAGCGCCCCTGACGGGTTCCCACGATGCTTGGGACCGGTGTTGGCAAGTGCCCCAGAGGACGGGCACTCCAGCATGCCCGCCCTGACTGGGAGAGGATCCTACAGACAGCTGAGGGAAACGCCAGGCGATTTCCTTCCCCTCCTCAGGTACAGACATGACTCTCCTGCTCCAGAACTTCAAGAGAAAAGGAAGAGCCTGCACTGCCCAGCTTCGCGTGCCACTCTACCTTTCCAGCGCGCCTCCCTCCGGCGCTCAGCAGTCAAGTCATGCCAGTTTCCTTATGAGGAGTCCGACTGCCAGCCCAGTAATTGACACTGTTTTTAGAGCTGGAGAGTTTCATTGCTTTCATGTTTCTTTTTAAAAAGGAAACCAATATTCAGATATCCTGTATATAACAGCTATAACAGATGCAGCCTTATCTTGCCACCTCGTTAGGAGAAACAAACAACTATAAATCTTGTATTACATCCAAAAAGTTGTCAGCTTGAAATAAAAGCTGGCAGGGATCCAAGTGGCATGCGCCCTCGATTCCAGTCATTTTGTCTGTAGTTCTTACATATGTAAATTGAGAAACTGTTAGCAGAAGCAAGCCAGCTGAAAACAGATGTGTTTAGGGTACACAGACACATTCAAGGGGCCCCCAGGCCCGGCCCCCTTCCCACCCTTCACCACAAATCCCTTTCTACTTCCGATTATGTGTTCCCCTGCTGGGCTCCCCGCCTCCCGCCGACTGCAACACATTGTTAGCATTTACTACGGCTAGGTTCACATGCCCAGCCGCGGTGGCAGAACTCAGAATGAGAATACAGGATATAGCAAAACGGCACAGCCCTACAACCTTCTTAAAGACGAAGCCGTAACAACTAGAAGGAAAAGAGGTGGGGAGGAAGAAGCAAAGGCAGCATGACCAAACAAGGCAAGAGGGACCCTTACAGCTGTGTTCCAGAATTTCCAGTCAGCGCCATTCTGCTTGTGAGAAGTGTCCAGGACAGGGGAGTTTAAAGCTCAGCCACCATTTACTCTGAAAGGGGGTCTCGGACCCTCCAAGGCTTTTCTCATGGATAGAAGGGAAATAACACTTCCAAAATTAGAGGGTGGACACAAGGATTAAGTGAGCTAGCATGCAAGGCTCTTGGCCAGGGTAGGAGACAGTCTTCACAGACTCAGCAAGTGGTGTCATATTCATAAAAAGTGCTGCCCGGTCTCCACACAGAAGTGAGAGTTTATAGAATTAGGAATTTAGTCTGTTGTGGATTATTTTTTAGAAGAGAAGCTTTCACCTGCATACCGGTAAACCAACAGGTAACTAATTCTTTTAAACCAGAAAGGATTCTCTTAACTTGGGATTTTACAAGATAACCAAGAGAATTAGCTAGGGCCCAGGAGGGTGTAATAAGAAAAACACAAAAAGCCGCAAAGTATATCTAAGACACAAACACCTGAGTTTGAGCTTTGGTTCAGGCTTCAGTACTTTACCTTTGTTTGCTCAAGTTCACACTTGGAGTAAAAAATCCCTGACCTCACCTGCTCATCTTCTGCTCACTTCTGCCCCTACCCTGCCACAAAACCTCCTTCCTGCCCAGTGGACGCCACAAAGTCATTATCCTGGTACTTAGGGTATCTCAGCTGACTTCCACACCCTCCCCCAGCACTGAGAACCTCTCCCCACGTTGGCTTGAGAGTCACCTCATCTCTATTTGCTGGGTCTGTCTTACTCTCCAGTTGCTGGTTAGCATTCCCCAGGGCTCTACGTGAGACAAATCCACACAGAGTTCACTCTCATCTACCTTCATGATCTACTACAGTCTCTATGTTCATCACGTGGCCAGGGGTCAACACCTACAGCTTATGGCGCACATCCAGCCCACTGCCCCTTCGTATCAGTAACGCCACACTGGGGCACAGACACCTGCACTTGTTTCTGGGTTGTCCACGGCTCCTTCCATTCACCAGCTGGAGTTTCGTTGCAGAGAGACCCTAAAGCCTGGATATTTGCAAATATCCTGACCCTTTACAGAAGACATCTGCCAACCCTTGACAGAGACCATGCCCCAGATCACACTTCTTTCTGGGTTTCCAACTAACTCCACTGACAGTATGTCCCACGGGCTGCTCTCCAAACGTCCCTGGTGACCGCTTCACCCATCGGCATCTCCCTGAGGGATGGAGACCGGGTCCGCACCCGGGAGTGTGGGGCTCCCCCAGCCGCGGCCCCCTTTCCCCACACCTGTTTGGGACAGGTCAGTGTGACCGCTGGTGCCCTGCATCTCTCCGTGGCCCTGCCCCCTGCCCACACGCCTCTTTCCAGGCCCCCATTCTCTCTTCCGGGGAATGCTCCAGAGGCCTCTTGTTGCCTTTCCTTCCTGACTCACCTCACACCCGTTCCTTCCTCCCCTACTGTCAGTTACTTTTCTAACATAAAAGTGTCTGACTTTTATTCTCACTCAGCATCCTCTAAGAAACAGCCCTACCTCTTTGGCCACATCTAAACCTGCTTCCCACTTTGCCTCCAGCCCTCTAGCTGGCCGGCAACCTGCACGGGAATCTCCCAGGTGGAAGACCCAGCACCCACCTTCTGTGGGGGGGAATGAACATGCAACTAAATCAATGAAATTCCATTTTAGGGGTTTTGCTAGAACCCGTGTCAACCACCTTGTCCTGAGTTTCCCTTGACCACCAAATAGAATTGTTCACTCGTTCCTTTCTGCCATCATCACACCTTGACCTTACCTCTATTAGACAAAGCCGGTGCCTCGCCCGTAGGTAGTCCATAGTAGGCACCCACGAAATGCTTTGTAAACTGCAAAGAACTACATAAATACCAACTGAAAAGAGATAACCCTGTACTACCTAATGTTTTATGTTCAGTTTACTACCCACTTTCTATCCTACTGCACAAACTGTAGATGGGGAAAAACCCTTGGCTATAAATTTGATCAAGTCCTTACAAATGGCCTCTCCAAGTGTTATACGAGCAACAGACTGAGTTCCTATAATACCCAGCTGGACATAGGGGTGTTTCCAAGTAGTCCTAACCAGAAAGACAGAAGTGGGGACAGGGGTGGGGAGACAGTAATTAGGAGAGAAAGTGATGCTGTATTTACACAGCAACTCACAACCACTCTAAAGGTTATCCAATCAAACTTATTTATTGAATGTATAGCATATGCCAGGCATTGTTTGTGGCATTTATAGCAAGCTTGACATGGTAAAAAAGGCCCAAAAGGAGAAATTTAATGTGAAGACAAAGTTAAAGGGTAACTTGATCTTGTTTGTACATTGGGAAAAGTTAATGTTACAAAAAAGTGACCAGCTGTTCGCTGTCTCCAATGAAGAGAAATCCAAAGGAAATGGGGCTAAGCTGTGCCATACGGTACTGAAATTAGGTAGAAGGAATAATTTGCTGACATCAAAGGGTGTTAAACACTCTTTGCAGTCTCCAATTTTATTTTCAGAAGGTCTTTAAACAGCTTGAGTGGATCTGGGCAGCTCTATTTGAAGAACAGAGATGGAGCTGGTAAATTCTGAAGCTACCCTCTTTGGACCAAGATTGATTTTGTTTAAGTGGGCCCATATATAAAACAGAATGCTTGCAACTACTGTACACCACACCCCTTGGAAAAACCTATTAAAATCCAGTAAGTGAGAGGGTTGACAAACTATAAAAAACAGAATAAATAACTACTAAATTAGCATTAATTAAAAGGCAAAGGTTCTTCATTGTGGAAAGCAGTATGGAGGTTCCTCAAAAAACTGAAAATAGAAATACCATTTGGGAGAGAACTTCCGGGAAGATGGCGGTGTGAGCAGGGCGGCAGAAATCTCCTCCCAACACTATATTTATCTACGAAAACACAGAAAATTCATCTATTCCTAAAAGAGAGACGAGAATACACAGGAAAGCGGACAGCGTGCAGCTACACCCGAGAGGACTCGGCACCCCAAGAGGCGGTCTTAAAGAGCCCAGCTGACATACGTGGCAACTATCAGTGACCAAATTATACAGCCATGAAAAGACAGAGGAATATGGTTCAGACCAAAATCAACCAGACAACCCCAGAGAGGGAGTCTGAAGGGATGGAAATGCACAGCCTCCCTGAAAAAGAATTTAGAATAAAAGTCATAACCATGCTGATGGACCTACAGAGAAATGTGCAAGAGCTGAGGGAGGAAGTGAGGGAACTGAGGAAAGACAATACAGAAATCAGACAAGCGATCGACGGGCTTAACAGCAGAATGGATGAGATGCGAGAGACTGTTAATGGAATAGAAAACAGAGAACAGGAGTACAGAGCAGCTGAGGCAGAGAGAGATAAAAGGATTTCTAGGAATGAAAGAATATTAAGAGAACTGTGTGACCAATCCAAACGGAACAATATTCGCATTATAGGAGTACCAGAGGAAGAAGAGAGAGAAAAGGGATAGAAAGTGTCTTTGAAGAAATAATTGCTGAAAACTTTCCCTCGCTGGGGAAGGAAGTAGTCTCGCAGTCCACCGAAGCTCATAGATCTCCCAACACAAGGGACCCAAGGAAGACAACACCAAGACACATAATAATTAAGATGGCAAAGATCAAAGATAAAGACAGGGTATTAAAGGCAGCTAGAGAGAGAAAAAAGATCACCTACAAAGGAAAACCCATCAGACTATCATCAGACTTCTCAACAGAAACCTTACAGGCCAGAAGAGAATGGCATGATATATTTAACGTTATGAAACAGAAGGGCCTCGAACCAAGAATATTGTATCCAGCACGATTATCATTTAAATATGATGGAGGGATTAAACAATTTCCAGATAAACGAAAGTTAAGAGAGTTTGCCTCTCATAAACCACCACTACAGGATATCTTAAATGGACTGCTCTAGATGGAAGCACACCTAAGGCTAAAAAGATGTCACCAGAGGGAAAAAAAATCATAGCAAAGAAAGCAGACCATCCAAATACTAACTAAAGGCAAAGAATAAAACACCTATTATAGAAAGAATGGAGGAGGAATAAGAAGGGAGAGAAATAAAGAAACATCAGACTGTGTTTGTTTACAATAACTTAACAAGAAAGTTAAGTTAGATTGTTAGATAGTAAAGAAGCAACCCTTGAACCCTTGGCAACCACGAATCTAAAGCCAGCAATGGCAATAAGTACATATCTATCGATAATCACCCTAAATGTAAATGGACTGAATGCACCAATCAAAAGACACAGAGTAACAGAATGGATAAAAAAGCAAGACCCATCTATATGCTGCCTACAAGAAACTCACCTCAAATCCAAAGATATACAGACTAAAAGTGAAGGGATGGAAAAAGATATTTCATGC
>JAVSCE010000743.1:0-17369 GCA_032199065.1 Smutsia gigantea | reverse complement strand
ATTTCATTCTATTGCATAACATTCCGTTCCAGTCCACAGGATTGCATTTCATTCCTTAACGTTCCATTCCTTTCCTCAACATTCTATTCATTTCCACAACATTCCATTGCATTCCATTGAATTCCCTTTCATTCCAAAACATTAGATTCCATTTCATAACATTGAATTATTCCCAACACATTATTCCCATTCTGTTACATAAGATACCATTCAATTCATTAAAATTCGGTGCCACTACACTACATTCCACTTTATGCCATAACATTCCATTCGATTATACAACATTCCAGTCCATTTCAAACATTCTATTTCATCCCCTTCCATAAGATTCCATTCCAATCCACAAAATTCCATTCCATCCCTTTACCTTCCATTCCTGTTCCAACACTCTTTCTTATCCCCAACATTCAATTCCATTCCACAACTTTCCATTCCACAACATAACATTCCATTCCATAATATTCGACTCCACTCGTACACTATATTCTGATTATTACTTTACATTCCTTTCCATTCTTCACAATTCGTGTCTGTTAATTCACATTACACTTAATACCATAATATTCCATTCCATTACACAACATTCCATTCCATTTAAAACATACTATTTCATTCCAATGCATAACATTCCATTCCAATCCAAAAAATTCCATTCCGTTCCTTAAACCTCTATTCTTTTCCCCAAATTTCTATTACTTTCCACAACACTCCATTGCATTCCACAGCATTCCATTCCTGTATATAAAATTCCATTCCATTCCAATCCATAACATTCCAATCCATAACATTCAAATCCATGCCAACACATTATTGTCATTCTGTTACTCAAAATCCCATTCCATGAATTAAAATTCTCTTCTATTAATCAACATTCAATCTTATACCATAATATTACACTCGATTAAACAACATTCCATACCATTTCAAACACTCTTTTTCGTTCTATTGCATAGGACTCCATTCCAATTTACAAAATTCCATTAAATTCCTTAACCTTCAATTCCGTTCAGAAATGTTCTATTCCTTTCCACAACAATCCATTGCTTTCCAACAGCATTCCACTCCATTCCTTAACTTTCCATGCAATTCCCCAACATTCAATTCCATTCCATAATATTTGTTTCCTTTGAAGCACATTATTCCCTTTCTGTAACCACATATTTCATTCCATTAATTAAAATTCGGTTCTATTAATCTACATTCCACTTTATACCATAACATTAAATTTGATTACACAACATTCCATTCCACTTCTATCATTCTATTGTATTCTATTGCATAAGATTCCATTCCAATCCAAATAATTCCATTGCATTATTCAACATTTCATTCTTTTCAGTAACATTCTGTTCTCTTCCGCAACATTCCATTACATTCCAAAGTGCTCCATTCCGTTCCATAACATTCGATTTCATTCCAACACATTATTGCTGTTCTGTTGCAAACATTCCATTCCACTCATTAAAATTTTGTCCCCTTAACGAACTTTCCACGTCACAGCATAACTTTCAATACGATTATGCAACATTCCTTTCCAATTCATTCTATTTCATTCTGTTGCATAAGATTCCATTCCAATCCAAAAGGTTCCATTCCATTCCCTAAACTTCCATTCCTTTCCCAACATTCCATTCAATTCCACAGCAGTCCATTCCATTTCATTACATACAATTCATTCCCAACACAACATTCTCTTCTGCTACAAAACATTCGATACCATTCATTAAAATTCGGTTCTATTAATCATTATTGAGCTTCATAGATTCACTTTCCATTCGATTACACAGAATTCCTTTCCAATTCATTCTATTACATTCTGTTGCATAAATTCCGTTCTAATTATCAAAATTCCATTCCATACTTAACCTCCATTCCTTTCTCCAACATTCTATACCTTTTAACAACATTCCATTGCATTCGACAGCATTCAATTCCATTCCTTTCCCCAACATTCTATTACTTTCCACTACTTTCCATTGCATTTTACATCATTCCATTCCGTTGCATAACATTCCATTCAAATCCACAACCCTCCATTAATTCCATAACACTCGATTCCATTCCAAAAATTATTGCCATTCTGTTACCTAACATTCCATTCCATTCGTTGAAATTCTTTTCTATTAATCTACATTCCACTTCATAGCATAGCATTCATTCGATTACACAACATCCCATTCAATTGCAAACATTGTATCTCCTTCCATTGCATAAGATTCCAATCCTCCGCACAAAATTCCATTGCATTTCTTAAAATTCCATTCCTTTACCCAACGTTCTATTCCTTTCCACAACATGACACTGCATTCCACAGCATTCCACTCCATTAAATAACATTCAATTTCATTCAAAAACATTATTCTCGATCTGTTACATAATATTCCATTCCATTCATTAAAATTCACTTCTATTAAGGAACATTCTACTTCATACCACAAAATTCCCATTGAATATACAACATTCTATTGAATTTCAAATGCTGTTTTTCATTCTATTGCATAAGATTCCATTCGAATCCACAAAATTCCAGTCCTCTCCTAAACGTCCCATTGGTTTCCCTAACGTTCTACTTTTTTCCACTACATTCCATTGCATTCCACAATATTCCATTGCAATGCAAATCATTCCATTCCTTTCCATTCCAACACATCATTCCCATTCTTTTAAAAAATATTAAATACCATTCTTCAAAATTCGGTTCTATTAATCAACATTGCACTTCATACCATAACATTCCATTCGATGATACAACATTCCAGTCCATTTAAAATTTTCTACTTCATTCCATTCCATTAGATTCCATTCCTATTCACAAAACTCAATTCCATTACTTTAACGCCCATTCCTTTACGAATATTCTATTGCTTTACACTACATTCCATTGCATTCCACAGCACCCATTCCATTCCTTCACATTCATTCAATTCCACAACATTGCACTACATTCCTTTGCATTTGAACACATTATTCCCTATCTGTAACTTAACATTCCATTCCATTCATTAAAATTCGATTCTATTAATCTACATTCAACTTCATACCATAAAATTCTATTCGAGCAAACAACATTCCATTCCATTTCAAACATTCTACTTCATTATGTTGCATAAGTTTCCATTCCAGCCCACAAAATTCCAATTCCTTTCCATACCCTTCAATTCCTTTCTCCAACTGTCTATTCCATTCCCCTACATTCCATTCCATTACTTAACATTCAATTCCCTTCAAAGACATTATTCCCTTACTATTACATAACATTCCCTTGATTCAGTAAAATTTGTTCTGTTAACATTCCATTTCATATCATAATATTCCATTCGATTACACAGAACACCATTCCATTTTAACCACTTTATTTCGTTCTACTACACAGGATTCCATTCCAATCCACAAAATTCAATTCCATTCCTTAACATCCCATTCCTTTCCCCAACGTTCTATGACTTTCCCCAAAATGCCAGTGCATTCCACAGCATTCCATTCCATTCCCTTCCCCAACATTCTATTCCTTTCCAGTACATTCCATTTCATTCTACATCATTCCATTCTATACCACAACATTCAATTCAGTTCCACAACATTCCATTCCATTGCACAAAATTCGATTCCACTCCAACACATTATTCCAGTTCTGTTACCTAACATTACATTCCATTCATTTTAATTCTTTCTATTAATCAACATTCCACTTCATTGCATTGCATTAATTCGATTACACAACATCCCATTCAATTGCAAATATTGTATCTCATTCCACTGCATAAGATTCAAATCCAACCCACAAATCTCCATTCCATTCCTTTAGTTTCCATTCCTTTCCCTAAATTTCTATTCCTTTCCACATGACACTGCATTCAACAGCACTCAATATCATTCCTTAACGTTCCATTCAATTCCAAAACCTTCAATTCCATTACATAAAATTGATTAAATTCAAACACATTAGTCCCATTCTGTTACATAACATTCCATTCCATTCTTTTAAATTTGGTTCTATTAATGTGCATTCCACTTCATACCATAACATTCCATTTGATTACACAACATCCCTTTCAATTGCAAACATTGAATCTCATTCCATTGCATAAGGTTCCCTTCCAATCCACAAAATTTCTTTCCATTCCTTCAACGTACATTCCTTTCCCCAGCTTTCTATTGCTTTCCACAACATTCTATTGCATTCCACAGCATTCCATTCCTGTCCACAACATTCCATTCAATTACACAACATTCTACTTCATAGCATAACATTCCAAACTAATATGCAGCATTCTATTCTATTTCAAATACTGTATTTCATTCTATTGCATCAGATTCTATTCCAATCCACGAAATTCCATTGCATTACTTAACCTTACATTGCGTTCCCCCACTTTCTATTCCTGTCCAGTACATTCCATTGCATTCCACAGCATTCCATTCAATTCCGTTACATTACACTCAATTCCACAACCTTTCATTCCATTCCTTTCCATTCAATTTGATTCCATTCCAAAACATAATTCAAATTCCTTTACAAAACATTCCATACCATTCTTCAAAATTCACTTCTGTTAATCAACATTGCACTTCGTACTGTAACATTCAAATCGATTATACAACATTCCATTCCGTTTAAATCATTCTACTTTATTGTATTGCATAAGATTTAATTCCAATCCAAATAATTCCATTGCATTTCTTAAAATTTCATTCCTTTCAGCAACATTCTTTTCCTTTCGGCAACATTCCATTGCACTCCAAATCATTTCAGTCCATTCCATAACGTTCGATTTCATTCCAACACATTATTGCCCTTCTGTTGCAAGTATTACATTCTATTCATTAAAATTTTGTCTTCTTAATGAACATTCCACTTCATAGCATAACATTCCATTTGATTACACAACATTCCTTTCCAATTCATTCTATTTCATTGTGATGCATAAGATTCCATTCCAATCCAAAAAATTCCATTCCATTCCTTAAACTTCCATTCCTTTCCCAACATTCCATTCAGTTCCACAACATTCCATTCCTATCCATTCCATACAATTCATTCCCAAAACATTATTCCCGTTCTGCTACAAAACATCAATAACATTCATTAAAATTCGGTTCTATTCATCAATATTCCCCTTCATAGCATAACTTTCAATTCTATTACACAACATTCCTTTCCAATTCATTCTATTTCATTCTGTTGCATAAGATTCCATTCCAATCTACAAAATTCCATGCTATTCCTTGACCTTCAAATGCTTTCCCCAATATTCTCTTCCTTTCCACTACTTTCCCTTGCAATCCATAGCAGTCCATTCCATTCCCTAACATTCTATTCCATTCCAACACGTTATTTCAATTCTGTTACAAAACATTCAATACCTTTCATTAAAATTCGGTTCTATTAATCTACATTCCCCTTCATAGCATAACATTCTATTTGATTACACAACATTCCATTCCATTTCAATTATTCTATTTGATTCTGTTGCATAAGATTCCATTCCGGTCCACAAAATTATATTCCATTCTTAACCTCCCATTCCTTTCCGTGCGTTCTATTCCTTTCCAGAATATGCCCTTGATTTATACAGCATTCCATTCCACTCCTTAAGATTCCATTCAATTCCACAATATTCAATTCAATTGCATAACACTGATTCATTCAAACACATTATTCCCATTCTGTTACATAACATTCCATTCCATTCCTTGAAATTCGGTTCTGTTTATCAACATTCCACTTCATACCATAATATTCCATTTGATTACACAACATCTCATTTAATTGAAAACATTGTATCTCATTCCATTGCATAGATTCCATTCCAATTCATAAAATTCCATTCAATTTTTTCACCCTCCATTAATTCTCCAAGTTTCTATTGCTTTCCACAACATTTCATTGCATTCCATTCTTGTCCATAGCATTTCTTTCAATTCCACAACATTCCATTCCATTCCATATCACTTAATTCCATACGAAAACTTTATTCTCATTCTGTTAAATAAGATTCCGTTCCATTCATTATAATTCATTTCTGTTAATAAACATTCCACTTAATCCCATTACATTCCTTTCGATTACAGAACATTCCATTGCATTTCAAACATTCTATTTCAATCTATTGCATAAGATTCCAATCCAATCCACAAAATTCCTTTCCTTTCCTTAACATATCATTCCATTCTGCAACATTCCATTGCATTCCACAGCATTCCACTCCATTCCATTCCATAACATTCGATTCCATTCCAACATATTATACGTTGTGTTGCATAACATTCTATTCCATTTTTTAAATTTGGTTCTATTAATCAACATTCCACCTCATAGCCTAAAATTCCATTCGATTACACAACATTCCTTTCCAATTCAAAAATTTATTTCATTCTGTTGCATAAGATTCCATTCCAATCCAAAATATTCTATTCCATTCCTGAACCTTCCATTCCTTTAGCCAACAGTCTCTTCCTTTCCACAACATTCCATTGTATTCGACCGCGTTACCTTCCATTCCAGAACATTCCGTTCAGTTCCACAACATTCCATTCCATTCTGTAATATTTGATTCATTTCCAACAGGTTATTCCCGTTCTGTTACAAAACATTCCGTTCCATTCATTAAAATTCTGTTCTATTATTCAACATTTCCCTTCATACCATAACATTCTGTGCGATAACAACATTCCATTCCATTTGAAACACTCTTATTCCTTCTACTGCATACTATTCCATTGCAATCCATAAAGTTCCATTCCACTCCTTAAACTTCCATTCCTTTCCCCAATGCTCTATTCCTTTCCACTACATTCCATTGCATTCCTCAGCATTCCACTACATTCCTTAACATTCCATTCTGTTCCAGAACATTCAATTCCATTCCGTAACATTTGTATCCAGCCAAACACATTATTCCCGTTCTGTACCCTAACATTCCATTCCATTCATTAAAATTCCTTTCGACTAATCAGCAATCCCCTTCATACCATAAAATTCCATTTGATTACACAACATTCCATTCCATTTCGATTATTTTATTTCATTCTATTACATAAGATTGCATTACAATCAACAAAATTCCGTTCTATTCCTTAAACTTCCATTCCTTTACCCTACATTCTATTCCTTTCCAAAAAATTCCATTGCAATGCACAGCATTGTATTCCATTCCATAATATTCCATTCATTTCCACCACGTTCGGTTAAATTCCATAGCATTCCATTCATTTGCAACACATTATTCCTATCCACTTAGAAAGCAATCAATACCGTTCATTAAAATTCTGTTCTATTGATCAACATTCCCCTTCATACCATTACATTCCATTCGAATACACAACGTTCTATTCAATTGATTCTACTGCATAAGATTCCATTCCAATCCAAAAAATTCCATTCCATTCCTTAACATTTCATTCCTTTCCCCAACATAAAATTGTATTCTACAACATTCCCTTCCTTTCCCAAACATTCCATTGTATTCCAAAACATTCCATTTCATTCCATAACATACGACTATATTCCAACACATTATTCCCATTCTGTTGCATAATATACCATTCCATTCATTCAAATTTTGTCCTCTTAATGAACATTCCACTTCATAGCATAACATTCCTTTCGATTACGCAACATTCCTTTCCAATTCATTCTCTTTCATTCTGTTGCATAGATTCCATTCCAATCCAAAAAATTCCATTCCACTCCTTAAACATCCATTCCTTTCCCAACATTCCATTCAATTCCATAACATTCCATTCCATTCCATTCCATACAATTCATTCCCAACACATTATTCCCAATCTGCTACAAAACATCGATACAATTCATTAAAATTCTGTCTATTAATCAAAATTCCCCTTCATAGCATAATTTTCCATTCTACTACAAACATTCCTTTCCTATTCATTCTATTTCATTCTGTTGCATAAGATTCCATTCCAATCCACAAAATTCCATTCTATTCCTTGACCTTCCAATGCTTTCCCCAATGTTCTCTTCCTTTCCACTACCTTCCTTTGCAATCCACAGCAGTCCATTCCATTCAATAACATTCTATTCAATTCCAACACTTTTTTCCAATTCTGTTACAAAACATTCAATACCTTTCATTAAAATTTGGTTCTATTAATCTACATTCCCGTTGATAGCATAACATTCTATTTGATTACACAACATTCCATTCCATTTCAATTATTCTATTTCATTCTGTTGCATAAGGTTCAATCCCGGTCCACAAATTTCAATTCCATTCCTTAATCTCCCATTATTTCCGTGCTTTCTATTCCTTTTCAAATCATGCTATTGAATTCCACAGCATTCCCTTCCATTCATTAAGTTCCATTCAATTCCACAACCTTCAATGCAATTGCATAACACTGATTCTATTCAAGCACATTATTCCGATTCTGTTACATAATATTCCATTCCATTCCTTGAAATTTGGTTCTATTAATCAACGTTCCACTTCATACCATAGCATTCCATTTAATTACACAGCATCCCATTTAATTGAAAACACTGTATATCATTCCATTGCATAAGATTCTATTCCAATTCATAAAATTCCTTTCTATTTTTTCACCCTCCATTAATTCCCCATATTTCTATTGCTTTCCACAACATTCCATTGCATTCCACAGCATTCCATTCTTGTCCATAGCATTCCATTCAATTCCACAACATTCCATTCCATTACATAACATTCAATTCCATACCAAAACATTATTCCCGCTCTGTTACCTAACATTCCATTCCATTCATTATAATTCTTTTCTGTTAATCAACATTCCACTTCATGCCATTACATTCCATTAGATTACACAACCTTCCATTCCATTTCAAACATTCTATTTCAATCTATTGCATAAGATTCCATACAATTCCACAAAATTCCATTCCATTCCTTAACATATCATTCCTTTCCGCAACATTCTATTCCAATCTGCAGCATTCCATTGCATTCCACAGCATTCCACTCCACTCCATTCCACAACATTCGATTCCTACCAACACATTATTCCTGTTGTGTTGCATAACATTCCATTCCATTCGTTAAATTTGGTTCTATTATTCAACATTCCACCTCAAAGCCTAAAATTCCTTTCGATTACACAACATTCCTTTCCAATTCAAGCATTTTATTTCATTCTGTTGCATAAGATTCCATTCCAAACCAAAAATTCTTTTCCAATCCTAAACCTTCCATTCCTTTCCCCAACATTCTATTCCTTTCCATAACATTCCATTGCATTCCACCGCATTCCCTTCCATTCCAGAACATTCCTTTCAGTTGCACAATATTCCATTCCATTCTCTAATATTTGATTCATTTCCAATACGTTATTCCCGTTATGTTACATAACATTCCGTTCCATTCATTAAAATTCTGTTCTATTATTCAACATTCCCCTTCATACCATAACATTCCATTTGATTACACAACATTCCATTCCATTTCGATTATTTTATTTCATTCTATTACATAAGATTGCATTCCTATCCATAAAATTCCATTCTATTCCTTAAACTTCCATTCCTTTCCCCTACATTCTATTCCTTTCCACAACGTTTCATTGCAATGCAGAGCATTGTATTCCATTCCATAATATTCCATTCAATTCCACCACGTTCTGTTCCATTCCATAACATTCCATTCCATTGCAACACATTATTCCTATTCAGTTAGAGAACAATCAATACCATTCATTAAAATTCTGTTCTAATGATCAACATTCCCCTTCATACCATAACATTCCATTCGAATACACAACATTCTATTCAATTTCATTCTACTGCATAAGATTCCATTCCAATCCAAGAAATTCCATTCCATTCCTTAACATTTCATTCTTTCCCCAACATTCCATTGCATTCCGCAACATTCCATTCCATTCTATAACCTACAACTCCATTCCAACACATTATTCCCATTCTGTTGCATAACATTTCATTCTATTCATTAAAATTTTGTCCTCTTAATGAACATTTCACTTCATAGCATAACATTCCTTTCGATTACGTAACACTCCTTTCCAATTCATTCTATATCATTCTGTTGCGTAAGATTCCATACCAGTCCAAAAAATTCCATTCCGTTCCTTAAACTTCCATTCCTTTCCCAACATTCCATTCAATCTACAACATTCCATTCCATTCCATTCCATACAATTCATTCCCAACACATTATTCCCGTTCTGCTACAAAACATAGATCCCATTCATTTAAATTCAATTCTATTCATCAAAATTCCCCTTAATAGCATAACTTTCCATTCCAATACACAAATTCCTTTCCAATCCATTCTATTTCATTCTGCTGTTTGAGATTCCATTCCAATCCAAAAATTTCCATTCCGTACCTTAACCTTCCATTCCTTTCCCAACATTCCATTCAATTAAACAACATTCCATTCCATTCCATTCCATACAATTCATTCCCAACACATTTTTCCCATTCTGCTACAAAACATCAATCCCATTCATTTAAATTCAATTCTATTCATCAAAATTCCCCTTAATAGCATAACTTTCCATTCCAATACACAAATTCCTTTCCAACCCATTCTATTTCATTCTGCTGTTTGAGATTCCATTATAATCCAAAAATTTCCATTCCGTACCTTAACCTTCCATTCCTTTCCCAACATTCCATTCAATTAAACAACATTCCATTCCATTCCATTCAATTCAATTCATTCCCAACACATTATTCCCGTTCTGCTACAAACATCGATACCATTCATTAAAATTCGGTTCTATTAATCGAAATTCCGCTTCATAGCATAACTTTCCATTCTATTACACAACATTCCTTTCCAATTCATTCTATTTCATTCTGTTGCATAAGATTCCATTCCAATCCACAAAATTGCATTCTATTCCTTCACCTTCCAATGCTTTCCCTAATGTTATCTTCCTTTTCACTACTTTCCATTGCAATCCACAGCATTCCATTCCAATCCAACACTTAATTCCAAATCTGTTACAAAACATTCAATACCCTTCATTATAATTCGGTTCTATTAATCTACATTCCCCTTCATAGCAGAACATTCTATTTGATTAGACAACATTCCATTCCATTTCAATTATTCTATTTCATTCTGCTGCATAAGATTCCATACCAGGCCACAAAATTCCATTCCATTACTTAACCTCCCCTTTCTTTCCCGAATGTTCTATTCCTTTCCACAACATGCCATTGAATTCCACAGCATTCCATTCCATTCCTTAAGGTTCCATTCAATTCCACAACAGTCTATCCAATTGCATAACACTTATTCCATTCAATCACATTATTCCCATTCTGTTACATAACATTGCATTCCATTCCTTGAAATTCGGTTCTATTAATCAATATTCCACTTCTTACCATCACATTCCATTTGATTACACAACATCCCATTTAATTGAAAACATTGCATCTCATTCCATTGCATAAGATTCCATTCCAATTCATAAAATTCCTTTCAACTTTTTTACCCTAAATTAATTCCTCAAGTTTCTATTGCTTTCCACAACATTCCATTGCATTCCATAACATTCAATTCCATAGCAAAACATTATTCTCCTTCTGTTACCTAACATTCCGTTCCATTCATTATAATTCTATTCTGTTAATTAACATTCCACTTCATCCCTTTAGATTTCATTCGACTACACAGCATTCCATTCTATTTCAAACATTCTATTTCAATCTATTGCATAAGATTCCATTCCAATCCACAAAATTCCATTCCATTCCTTAACATATCATTCCTTTCTGCAACATTCCTTTCCATTCTGCAAAATTCCATTGCGTTCCACATATTCAACTCATTCCATTCATAACATTCGATTCCTTTCCAACACATTATTCCGTTCTGTTTCATAACATTCCATTCTATTTGTTAAATTTGGTTCTATTAATCAACATTCCACCTCATAGCCTAAAATTCCATTCGATTACACAACATTCCCTTCCAATTCAAGCATTTTATTTCATTCTGTTGCATAAGATTCCATTCCAATCCAAAAAATTCTTTTCCAATCCTTAACCTTCAATTCCTTTCCCCAACATTGTCTTCCTTTTCACAACATTCCATTGCATTACAGGACATTCCCTTCCATGACGGAACATTCCATTTAGTTCCACAATATTCCATTCCATTCCATAATATTTGATTCATTTCCAACACATTATTCCCATTCTGTTACATAACATTCCATTCCATTCATTAAAATTCTGTTCTATTATTCTTCATTTCCCTTCATACCATAACATTCTGTACAATAACACATTCCATTCCATTTGAAACACTCTTTTTCCCTCTACTGCATACTATTTCATTGCAATCCACAAAGTTCCATTCCACTCCTTAAACTTCCATTCCTTGCCCCAATGCTCAGTTTTTTCCACTACATTCCATTGCATTCCACAGCATTCCATTACATTCCTTAACATTCCATTCAATTCGACAACATTCAATTCCATTCCGTAATATTTCTTTCCAGCCAAACACATTATTCCCTTTCTATAACCTAACATTCCATTCCATTCATTAAAATTCTTTTCGAGTAATCAACAATCACCTTCATACAATAACATTCCATTTGATTACACAACATTCCATTCCATTTCATTATTTTATTTCATTCTATTACATAAGATTGCATTCCAATCCAAAGAATTCCATTCTATTCCTTAACCTTCCATTCCTTTCCCACACATTCTATTCCTTTCCACAAAATTCCATTGCAATGCACAGCCTTGTATTCCATTCCATAATATTCCATTCAATTCCACCACGTTCTTTTCCATTCAATAACATTCCATTCCATTGCAAAACATAATTCCTATTCAGTTGGAAAACAGTCAATAGCATTCATTAAAATTCTGTTCTATTGATCAACATTCCCCTTCATATCATAACATTCCTTTCGAATGCACAATGTTCTATTAAATTTCATTCTACTGCACAAGATTACATTCCAATCACAAAATTCCATTCCATTCTTTAACATTTCATTCCTTTCCCCAACATTCCACGGCATTCCACAACATTCTGTTCAATTCCATAACTTTCCATTGCGTTACAAAGATTCCATTCCTTTCCATAAACTACGACTACATTCCAACACATTATTCCCATTCTGTTGCACAATATTCCAATACATTCATTAAAATTTTGTCCTCTTAATGAACATTCCACTTCATAGCATAACATTCCCTTCGATTACGCAACATTCCTTTCCAATTCATTCTCTTTCATTCTGTTGCATAAGATTCCATTCCAATCGACAAAATTCCATTCTATTCCTTGACCTGCCAATGCTTTCCCCGAGTTCTCTTCCTCTCCACTGCTTTCCATTGCAATCCACAGCATTCCTTTCCATTCCATAACATAGCATTCCATTCCATTCCAACACTGTATTCCAATTCTGTTACAAAACATTCAATACCATTCATTAAAATTCGGTTTTATTAATCTACATTCCCCTTCATAGCATAACATTCTATTTGATTACACAACATTCCATTCCATTTCAATTATTCTATTTTTCTGTTGCATAAGATTCCATTCCAGTCCACAAAATTCCATTGCAATCATTAAACTTCCATTCCTTTCACGTGCGTACTATTCATTTCCACAACATGCCATTGAATTCCACAGCATTCCATTCCATTCCTTAAGGTTCCCTTCAATTCCACAACATTCAGTCCAATTGCATAACATTGATCCCATTCAAACACATTATTCCCATTCTGTTACATAACATTCCATTCCATTCCTTGAAATTCGGTTCTATTAATCAACATTCCACTTCATACCATAACATTCCATTTGATTACACAACATCCCATTTAATTGAAAACATTGTATCTCATTCCATTGCATAAGATTAGATTCCAATTCATAAAATTGCCTTCAATTTTTTCACTCTCAATTAATTCCCCACGTTTCTATTGATTTCCACAAGATTCCATTGAATTCCACAGCATTCCATTCTTGTCCATAGCATTCCATTCAATTCCACAACAATCCATTCCATTCCATAACATTGAATTCCATACCAAAACGTTATTCTCGTTCTGTAACCTAACAATTCGTTCCTTTCATTATAATTCTTTTCTGTTAATCTACATTCCAATTCATCCCATTAGATTCCATTCGATTACCCAGCATTCCATTCTATTTCAAACATTCTATTTCAATCTATTGCATAAGATTCCATTCCAATCCACAAAATTTCATTCCATTCCTTAACATATCATTCTTTGCCCAACATTCTACTCCATTCTGCAACATTCCATTGCATTCTACAGCATTCCACTCCATTCCATTCATAACATTCGATTCAATTCCAACACATTATTCCCGTTGTGTTGCATAACATTCAATTCCATTTGTTAAATATGGTTCTATTAATCAACATTCCACCTCATAGCCTAAAATTCCATTCGATTACACAATATTCCTTTTGAATTCAAACATTTTATTTCATTCTGTTGCATAAGATTCCATTCCAATCCAAAAAATTCTTTCCATTCCTGAATCTTCCATTCCTTTCCCCAACATTCTCTTCCTTTCCACAACATCCCATTGCATTCCACCGCATTCCCTTCCATTCCAGAACATTCCATTCAGTTCCACAACATTCCATTCCCTTCCATTATATTTGTTTCATTTCCAACACATTATTCCCGCTCTGTTACATAACATTTCATTACATTCATTGAAATTGTGTTCTATTATTCAACATTCCCCTTCATACCATAACATTGTTTTCCTTCTACAGCATACTATTCCATTGCAATCTTCAAAGTTCTTTTCCACTCCTTAAACTTCAATTCCTTTCCCCAATGCTCTATTCCTTTCCACTACATTCCATTCCATTCCATTCCATTCCTTAACATTAAATTCAATTCCACAACATTCAATTTCATTCCGTAACATTTGTTTCCAACCAAACACATTATTCCCGTTCTGTAACCTAACATTCAATACCATTCATTAAAATTCGGTTTTATTAATCTGCATTCCCCTTCATACCACAACATTCCATTTGATTACACAACATTTCATTCCATTTCAATTATTTTACTTCATTCTATTTTATAAGATTTCATTCCAATCCCCAAAATTCCATTCTATTCCTTAACGTTCCATTCTTTCCCCGACATTGTATTCCTTTCCACAACATTTCAATGCAATGCACAGCATTGTATTCCATTCCATAATATTACATTCAATTACGCCACATTTTGTTCCATTCCATAGCATTCCATTCCATAACATTCCATTCTATTGAAACACATTATTCCTATTCAGTTAGAAAACAATCAATACATTCATAAAAATTCTGTTCTATTGATCAACATTCCCCTTCATACCATAACATTCCATTCGAATAAACAACGTTCTATTCAATTCATTCTACTGCATGAGACTCCATTCCAATCCAAAAACTCCATTCCATTCCTTAACATATCTTTCTTTTCCCCAAAATTCCATTGCATTCCACAACATTCCTTTCCATTCCATAACTTCCATTGCATTCCAAATTTTCAATTCCATTCCATAACCTTCGACTCCATTCCAACACATTATTCCCGTTCTGTTGCATAACATTCCATTCCATTCATTAAAATTTTGTCCTCTTAATGTACATTCCACTTCATACCATAACATTCCTTTCGATTACACAACATTCCTTTCCAATTCAATCTATTTCATTCTGTTACATAAGATTCCATTCCAATCCAAAAAATTCCATTCCGTTCCTTAAACTTCCATTCCTTTCCCAACATTCCATTCAATTCCACAACATTCCATTCCTTTACTTTCCATACAATTCATTCCTTTAACATACAATTCATTCCCAACACATTATACCTGTTCTGCTACAAAACATGGATACCATTCATTAAATTTCGGTTCTATTCATCAAATTTCACCTTCATAGCATTACTTTCCATTCTATTACACAACATTCCTTTCCAATTCATTCTATTTCATTCTTTTGCCTAACAATCCGTTCCAATCCACAAAATTCCATTCTATTCCTTTACCTTCCAAGCTTTCCCCAAAGTTCTCTTCCTTTCCACTACATTCCATTGCAATCCACAGCATTCCATTCCATTCCATAACAATCTATTCCATTCCAACACTTTATTCCAATTCTGTTACAAAGCATTCAATACCATTCATTAAAATTCGATTCTATTAATCTACATTCCCCTTCATAGCATAACATTCTATTACACAACATTCCATTCCATGTCAATTATTCTATTTCTTTCTGTTGCATAAGATTAAATTTCAGTCCACAAAATTCCATTCCATTCCTTAACCTACCATTTTTTTCCCGAACATTGTATTCCTTTCCACAACATGCCACTGAATTCTACCGCATTCCATTCCATTCGTTAAGGTTCCATTCAATTCCACAACATTCAATCCAATTGCATAACATTGATTTCATTCAAACACATTATTCCCATACTGATACATAACATTCCATTCCATTCCTTGAAATTCGGTTCTATTAATCAACATTCCACTTCATACCATAACATTCCATCTGATTACACAACATCCCATTTAATTTAAAACATTGTATCTCATTCCATTGCATAAGATTCCATTCCAATTCATAAAATTGCTTTCAATTTTTTCACCCTCCATTCATTCCCCATGTTTCTATTGCTTTCCACAACATTCCATTACATTCCACAGCATTCCCTTCTTGTCCATAGCATTCCATTCAATCCCACAATATTCCATTCCATTCCATAACATTCAATTCCATACCAAAACATTATTCTCATTTTGTTACCTAACATTCCGTTCCATTCATTATAATTCTTTTCTGTCAGGCAACATTCCACTTCATCCAATTACATTCCATTCGATTACACAAAATTCCATTCTATTTCAAAAATTCTATTTCAATCTATTGCATAAGATTCCATTCCAATCCACAAACTTCCATTCCATACCTTAAAATATCATTCCTTTCCCCAACATTCTATTCCATTCTGCAACATTCCATTGCATTCAACAGCATTCCACTCCATTCCATTCCATAATATTCGATTCCATTCCAACACATTATTCCTGTTGCGTTCTGTAACATTCCATTCCATTCGTTAAATTTGGTTCTATTAATTAACATTCCACCTCATAGCCTAAAATCTCATTCGACTTCACAACATTCCTTTCCAATTCAAACAATTTATTTCATTCTTTTGCATATGATTCCATTCCAATCCAAAAAATTCCTTTCCATTCCTTAACCATCCATTTCTTTCCGCAACATTCTGTTCTTTCCACAACATTCCATTGCATTCCACCGCATTCCCTTCCATTCCAGAACATTCCATTCAGTTCCACAGCATC